>JBCEWC010021525.1:0-10431 GCA_038996855.1 Solanum aculeatissimum | reverse complement strand
CCAAACGGTCCGTTTGAGGTCTCACGGACCGTGGGGTGGTCCGTGGACCTTAACTTAGTTTTTGGGGTGGGTCCTGGACACCCCATGCTCTTTGGACCATCTTACAAAACCCCACATCAACTGTGAACAGTACCACGGTCCGTGGCCCATGCCTTGGGCCATTTTCAGGGCCCCTTCCCAGTGTCTTTTGAATTTCAGGCAGTCTAACTCTTTGGTCCATAACATTTTCATATGAACTTGGAATTGAGTGAAATAAGTTTCGTTGCGAATATAACTCAAAAGCTTTAATTTGATATGTAGTAGACTACATGGTTCAACCCACATCAAAAGTTATGGTTCTATGAATCTCACTGTCTAAACGACTTCTCTAGGTCCCAAAATGATCCATTTTGCGTTCGGCCACTTAAACTCAACCCGTGGCTACCAAATTTCAAACATGACCAGTATAACATCATAAAAGATTAACCATAAGGAGTTTCAGAAATTTTTGGGTCATTACATAGATGATTTCTATGATGATGATGGAACATATTATACTTCCCACTCTGAGAATAAAGGTGAGACAAAGTATAATACTCTTCTATACCATGTTTATGATAAGAATTCCCCTAAGTATTGTGAAGAGTGGAATTCTTTGTTGTGTGGTAATTCTTGTCTGAGTCAAGATGGTATGTGGGCTTATGCTTGTTCAAGACAAAGTCATCCAATTAGAAGAGAAGAATGTGTTCCTCCTACTAGGAGTAGTAAATCCCATACACCTTATTCAGATGTCCAATTGTTTGGATATAGTAGTCGAGGTGGAAATGGAGAATGTGCTAGGTATCTTAATTTTATGAGAGGTACCCTCTCTATTTTTGAAGGAAAGTATGATCCTGAGGCTTATCTTGATTGGGAGTGGCAATGTGAGCAAAATTTTCAAAACCATGATTTAGATGACAACATGAAATCTATATATGCCCTTGAACACTTTGAGGGTCAAGCATTGAGTCAGTGGAAACATGTCGGATGGCTTCAAGAACTTAATGGATATGCCAACCCATTGCCATGGAGAGAACTAAAGTGACTTATGAGGTGCAAGTATGTGCCAAAAGGGTATACAAAACTTTATAATGTTGACCCAAGAAGACATTTTAGAACAAAGGTTGACATTTATGGAGTTTTGGGGTTTGATCTGGTCTTCGATGATTGGTGCAACTGAAACTACATCACCCCATTCTTTATCGGGAGAAATATCAGGCAAGTTTTCAGGAAACACATCGAGAAATTCATTAACCACCAGAACCAAGTCAAGCATAGGTGACTCACCCTCCACGTCTCTAACCCTTACAATATGATAGATGCATCCCTTGCAAATCATTCTCCGAGCTTTGAGGTAGGAATTAAATCGACCCCTAACCACGAAATAACTACCCTTCCATTCCAATATAGGATCATTAGGAACTTGGAATTTAACTTGCCTAGTTCTACAATCAACCAAGGCATATGAGGCATGCAACCAATCCATCCTAAGAATAACATCAAAGTCATACATCTCTAGCTCACCAGATCATCGGGGAAATCATTATGCAAAATAAAAATAGGATAACCCCAATACAAATTCCGGGCAATAATAGACTCACCCAAAGGAGTATACACCGAATAAGTTCCCTCAGAATTTCAGGACTCAAACCAAATTTAACAACCAATAGAGGAGTCAACAAAGATAAATTTGCACCTGGGTCAAGTAAAACATAAGCATCAAAATCAAAGACTTTCAACATACCATTCATAACGTCCAGAACCTCATCAATCTCCTGTTGAGCATGAAGAGAATAGAACCTATTATTCCTGGGAGCACCATCAACCTGGGCTTTCGGCTAACCCTGGCCACTCGGAGCCACTTGATCCCTCTAGATGTTCTTTGAATTGTCTGAAATCTTGTGATTCATACTTCCACACCCATAGCAAGAATTTGAGGTCTTCCTACTCTCACCCAAATGGTTTCCCCCGTACTGGCCACAATAGGAAGCTCGTGGACTGCCCCCAACGTGTACCTTAAGAGGAGCATCCTTTGGTTAGCAAACTTCATAATTGAACCTTGGCCTTGTTGGAATTGACCAAATCTGCCACCACCCTGAGAGTTAGAGAACCTGCCATCCAACCGGGCTCTTTTGGAGTTATGCACCCTCCTCTCCTTGAGTTTCTCACCCTCAATCCGTTCGGCATAATTCCTAAGCCTAGAGATGTCCATATCCCAAATAATCATGGCGATACGACACTCTTTCACAACCAAATCAAAGGCACCAGAAATGAATTTGTGTATCTTGCATGGGGATCCGCCACTAACATAGGATCATACTTTGAGAGGTTTTTGAACTTAAGGGAATAATCCCTCACAGACATGCTACCTTGTCGGAGATTGATAAATTCAGTCATCTTGGCTTCTCGAAGTTCCAGGGGAAAGAAATGGTCCAGAAAAGCCATCTTGAACTCCTCCCAACCAACCTTAACATCTTCAAATTTTTCCACCAACCACTGATTGCACCACACTTGAGCTACATCCTTCAACTGATACGCAGCCAACTCAGCTTTTTCCTTAGAATTGACACCCATAGTAGTTACCACTTTTGTAAGCTCATCAATGAACTCCTGGGCATCCTCATCAACCTTCGAACCAAAGAATTTCAGAGGGTTCATCCGGGTGAAGTCTCTCACCCTAGAGGCTGGAGTGCCACCATTCGTGGGATTTGTTGGTCGGGCTTGATTAGCTACCACTTGAGCAAACATAGACACCACATTCCAAAATTTAGTGTGAGTTACTTGTTCCTCCACAGGGTCACGAGGGGCTTGTTCCTTATGATCGGGAGCCTGTCTGGGAAGGGGAGCTCTTCTAGGAGGCATCTTCTGAAAGAGTAACAAGAATACCCTATTTCAGGAAACTTTTCAAAACAGCTCACAACACAACATAAGGGATAATGAAGTGAGACAATTCTTAAAATATCGTCATAGCCTCTCATTTATAGGTATGGTGCACATCATACCCATGACCAAGACTCTAATTGACGCGGCATGTTGGAAACTGAGGATCATTACATACCTAGGGCTCTAATACCATCTTTTTCATGACCCGAGAGTAGGGCCTAGATATGACATGGCGAAGGAGAACCCGACAATCCTCGATCAAGCCATCATAGCATCATCACACATATCATCAGTTCAGAACCGGATAAAAGTAACAAATAACAAATAAGTCTAAAGGATTCTAGGGCTTTGGACTCAAGCTTTGGCGATGTTGCCGGGGATGGGATAAGCATGAATCACATAGCACATAGTAATTATGTTCTAAGGGGTAGGTAAGTATGACTCAAGCTATGGGGGCAAGAAAGGGTTAGGGAATTTCCACATAAGCACATTCCCAATCCAACATTAATAATAACATAAGCGGAAACAGAAGCATAACATAAGATACCATCACTTAAAATAGATAGTCATATCATTGCAATTAACACATAGCATAACTTACAATAGAGTTTGATATGTCCAACAATGCCTCTAAACAAGATGAGATGGGGCCTCGACATAATCCGGGCTCACCCTCAAGTAATAAGATAAAGGAACATAAACTAAAGACATTACGTAGATGAAATTGGGTATTTCCCTTGGAGTATAGGGCTCACCACAAGGAATACTTCAAAGTCTTTACTAGACGTCCAACGGTGGAAGGAAATCGTCTCTGGTCCCTACATGGTTAGAACATGTAGACAAAGCGTATGGGTTAACACATATAATGCACTAAGTATGCGGATATGCTATGCACGTGCACATGATCCTACAACAAGACTAGATGACAAGGGCACATATGGTACAGAAAGGAGTGCACATAGCCAAAGGAATTTATATCATAAAAATAGTCATGCCATTTCGTGATGCATGAAGTGTAAACCTACATATCATAGCGGGGATGTGATCTCAACTGATAATATCATAGACTAAGCGAGCTACTAATTGGAATTGGACTACTTTCCAGGTAGATCCCTAGTCAACCCTTAAGTAAGGGGATACATGAAAAGTCTATCCCATCAAGGGAGAACCCATGGTGTCACATGGTTTGACAGAAAGGAGTATGGACCCTTGGAGATAGCCCACCCCGACTCTAATTCCTCGGTGATAAGTCTCATCCCACGGGAATACATATACATATACAAGCCTTCAGAATGGAGATTTGACCTTTCGTTCAAACAATGCATAAATGGGCTATAAGCCAAATCATAATTCAAGTCTTTCCATACTTAGGCTAAAAAGCCGAACAAGAGTTTCCATAACCAATGCAATAGGAATAGCCCATCTACATAGTGTATCATATCATGCCTTATCATAACATAACATATCATATCATAATGGTGTAAACACCCATAATTTCTCAAAGAGACATAACATAGACTTTATGTGATCACCTTTAGTCCTTTCCCATATCATATCGAACATGAGAGCCAAGCCCTTATCAAGAGATTCATTATAACAAGCCTTTCATGCTCATGCATGCAATGCATGGATGATCAAGAGTAGCATGGGTATGGGATATCATCATTTAAGTTATCAATACAAGAAGTTCATAATCAAAGCATAATGAAATCATCAATTTAAAGCAAAATTCTTAATATTCATACTTGATTTGAAGAACCAAGGGGACATGCATTTTTGAATTATCATAAAATCAATGGAAATCATCAATCAGGGGCTCAATCCACTTTGAAATTTATAATTTAACACAGCCCACACTTCAATTTCAAGTAAATCATTCATAATGTTAAACACCCATTTTCAAGAAATCAAAATTTATCAAATTAAAAAAAAGATTTTTGGGTCTGCATGGTTGATAAAGAAACCATGAATCAAGCTCACGTACCTTGAATTAATCAAGAGGAATAAGAAGATTCTGATGAAGCATTAATTTTGCCCAGATTCCCAAGCTTGCCTTCAATAGAGGTTGAGAGAAAACTTGAAGAGACTTTAGAGTTTGAATGAATTAGAAAGGATTAGGGTTCAATTTAGGGGTTTTAGGAGTGTTTAGAAAGACTAAAATGACCCTAGGATCAATTAAAATTATGATTACACCATTAATGAAATGAGGAAGAAACTGGGTGCAGTCGTCGATGGTACACTACATGGACCGTGTAGTGACTCATGGTCTGTGAGCCTTACCGTGAAGGAATACTTGGATCATTAAATGATAACATTCATGGGGCAACTCTCTGGACAACTTCACGAACAGTATTCACGGGTTGTGAGGCTTCACACAGACCGTGAAATGGTCTATGGAGCCTCACTTGGCTCCAGGCCTTGGCACAAAATCCTGGAAACTTTCTGGACCACTCCACGGGTGCCCTCACGAA
Source organism: Solanum aculeatissimum (assembly GCA_038996855.1). Classification (NCBI taxonomy): domain Eukaryota; kingdom Viridiplantae; phylum Streptophyta; class Magnoliopsida; order Solanales; family Solanaceae; genus Solanum; species Solanum aculeatissimum. The sequence goes on along the minus strand of JBCEWC010021525.1, from coordinate 5,059 downwards.
TCGTGAGGCATCATACAGGCCGTGAAGTGGTCCGTGGTGCCTCACTTATTTCGCTTGGTCTAACACCTAGCTCACGCTTTGGATCACTCCACGGATGGACTCACGGGCCATGAACCCCCACACGGTCCCTGGTCCTTCCGTGTGGCCCTGCCTTAGCCAATTTTGTCCCTTCCTTTCCAGAACACTTTAGTGCACAGACAGTCTGACCTCAAATGCCATAACTTCAACATCCAAACTCCGATTGAAGTGAAACTAATTGCGTAGTGAAGATAACTCACAGTGCTTTACTTTGATAGGTTGTGGCTTATGCACTTCATCCTGTACCAAAAGATATGACCATTCAAAGTCATCCTCGCCAAACAACCTCATGCAAAACTCAACCAATGTGATTCCTTTGAACAAGGCCACATAAGTACGACCCACGTTGTCCACTAGCCAACCAAAGCAGGTTCAAACAGACCTTGATCAACCACTACGAAGTTCAAAAAATTTCAGATCATTACACACTTTCTTCTTCTTCAAGTTTTCTTCAATTCAACAATGTTTACTTCTTAAATATAGCTCCAAACTTCACCAAATCTCAATCTAAGACTCGATTAATGTTAGAGAATGAAAATCTATTATTAGAAACTTCAAACAAGACTCAAATCAACAAACTATTTTTGGATTTTTAAAAAAAACTTTTTTAGATGCTTTTTTTTAGTAATAAATTCAAAACTAGAATTATAGGAACAAATCTAAGCCTTGCCTTGATACCAAATAATATAATATCATTATGGATAAATGAAAGGAAAGAAAGTAAAGATAGACAATTGGTAACTAAAGTATACGTTAAAGCCTAAAACCTCTAATTGATAGATATCAAAAGCAACCTAAAGGTATATAAAACCTAAAGACCTCAATTGATAGATTGATTGACACAAGAAAGAAAATTTAAAATAACCTAAAGGTACATTTAACCTAAAGGCCTCAATCGATTAATCCAAGTCAAACACCTAATCAAGATAAATACATAGACCCATAAAGAGGAAATCAAGAGCAACCAAAAGATACATTAAACCTTAAGACCCCACTCAATTAATCCTATAATAGCACCAACCTCTTACGAAGACCTCAAGGAAATTGAATCTCCAAGCAACCTCCATTTCTAAACAAGGTTCAATAGAAGCTTCACCAAGTTCTCAACTCTCACTTAGGAGATCCAATTCATCATTCATCAAAAACTACTCAATGGAATAAAAGACTACTCTACTAAGCTATTATAAAAATGGCCCAAAAGTGGTTGAAATTGATAAAACATGATCAAAGTAGTCGTCGCCTTCTCTTGGTGTATCACCAAATTGTCTTCTCATTTCTGATTCATAACGACTTTGAGACTCAAACATTATGTCACATTCAGTACTCTCACTAGCCATCTCCGATCTTTTTTCCCGTCTCCGAATAATCACATCTCAGAAGCTTGAATATTCTATAACATTTGGTGATCTCACGAACTGTCACTGAATTCATTTAGCACATCACCGATCTTCCCATGTATCACTGATTAGATCCTACCTTGAGGCTTTATTTTTCTGTCAAATTCAGTGGACTAATTGGATGTCGCCAAAATGTTCGGTGGATTTCCAAACTAGGAATATATCACCAAAACTGATGGTGTCTCCCCCTGCTTTGCCTTCACCTCTCCAAGCTATCTTCCAGCCACAAAATCCCTACTTTGGCTTCAAAACATACCCATGGGCCTCTACTTGCATGACCAGTCCCTGCAACCCTTGAATTTCCTAAATTGGATTGAGTGAATGGCCTTGAGGAAATCTAAATAGCATTAGAACTTGAAGTAATAGATAACATAGATGGAACGAATGTGCCTATCCCTGGTGCATTGGCAGAGCACAGGAAGACACTTATTCGTTATCACAAAATACTTAGGCACGAACACAGAGTGTTAGCTTTAGTTAACCTCCGAAAATGCGGTCAAAGCTCTACGAAGGTGGAGTGTTAAAGAGATTGGCATTAGGTAAATTTCATAAATACACCATTTCAGTCCCAAAGAGAGATATACATGCACTCCTAGCCTAATTTCTTGATACATTGATACTTTGAATACCTGGAAATAGAATTCATACATAAAAAAGAGAAGAATACACACCTTAGTGTATATTTTTAGTTTGGGTGAGGATTTAGAGAAAGTTTTTTATAATTTCTTGAGTGGATTGAAGAATGTGAGCTTTATTTGTATTAATCTTTCACTCACTCTTTCTTTTATTGTTCTTGAATGCACAAATTATAGATTTAATTGAGTTTTGTTGCTAATTTATTTATGGGTCTTGATTGACTCTCTTCCTTTCATGCTTAGTTTAATATTTACTTGCAAATCAAGTGGGTTTCTCCCGAAATTGCTTTGTTAGACTTAATTAATTTATGGTTTCATGCATACATTCTTGTTTAGGTTATGATTTGAGGTTGCAAATTTAACTTAGATTTTCAATTATTGCATGAGAATGTCTAATTGAAGTGTAGGGTTTGTATGATGGCCATGGGTTCATGTGTTGGGTGCCTTAATCGGACTCAACAGCTAAGGTTTTTGGGGGTTTTCTATTAAGTTGCTCAAACCTAGTGGTCTTTGAGTGATTCGTGTATAGAGGCTATAGCAAGCCTTGCAAAACATCATTGTCGTTGTAATTGAGGTAGTGATTACAAGCAATCTAGACTACCCATATATTTTATTTGATACTAAGTGTGATGGATCGAATGGGCCTTGATTAATTCCCATATTCCCTATCCTTGTTCTCTTGCTTGATCTATCGTTACCCCATTTCCCTTAGGAGTAGTATTAGCTTAATTCTCTCCCTAATTATTTAGAACTTACTTAGTATTCACTTGTTAAATCAAAACTAGTAACTATTAGTCTTTGCTTGATTCAATCGCCGCCATATTATTCCCTGTGGAATTTGACCCTGACTCTTTTATTTGGTTATTATACTGATAATAATTGTCCCTGCTTCTTTCAAGTAGTGGGTTTTAGCATTAATAATAAATGGTGTCATTGTCGGAGAATAATAGGCGTATTGAGTTTATTTAGGACTTGTAGTTTACTAATTTAGTTCGATTTGAGAATACTTCTTTTTGTTCTTTTTTCTTTTGATTTTATCATTGATTGGGATGAATCTCTTGATAAATGTGATCCCTTTTTCTATCTCCTTTGAAGTAGAGGACTTCATGTTGGTCAAATTGGTTTTGAGAGCATGAATCAAGAAATAGGTGTTGTGAGTGAAAGTTGGCTCATGGATTTATTTCCTAAAATTATCAATGAAGTGGCCCAAAGGAGCCAATTGCTCAACATGATGAATGAATTTAACCTCTTGCTCGTTGATAGATGCTATGAGTTGGCCAAGTTTGAAATTGGGGTTACAAGATTGAGGGCCAACATGAGGACAAGTAATAAGGTAAATGAGGTTCCTTGTCCAATCATCAACAACCATGAGTTGGGGTCTCAAAAAGAAGGGGAGGTGCTTAATATGGAAGAAATATTGGGTGAGTGCACACCATCAAGACCAATAATTATCCAAGAATCCAAAACTGAGGAAATGATACTAAAGTTGCAATAAAAAGCCATGGATGTCATTAATATCAACTTTAGTTCATTTGAATTTGAGAGTGTCATTTGCTTGGAGGCCATGAACTATGAAATTCGATGTGAAAAAGACCTATCGATGCTCTTATTTCTACCCAATGAGCCTAAAAATAATTGATGTCAAATTGGGTAGAAAATTTAAGTCATGAAAGTGGAGTGACTGAAGGAGAGTGTTGACAGTCTCTAATTATCCCCATGTACTCAGCTAAACGGTTATCTTGAAGTTGGGGAGAAGATTCATTGCCTCAACATGAAAATACAAAAAAGGGTGGTGAATCAAATTCATTTAATTTTAATTTTGTAGCTTAATTTTTTGCATTTTTATTTTTTTTAGAGTAGCTTCTTAATTTTAATTTTTAGTTTTAGCTAACCCTCAAAATTTTCAAGTCTTTAGTAGTGGTTTTGCACAGGTTTAGAAGTGTCAAATTGATTGGAATTGAAGATTTTGGTGAAAATACAAACAAAAGTTGTAAAAGGATAATTCTGAGACGTTTTGACCGTACTTTGCATCGCCTAGTGCTGAAGAGCGGATCACTGAAGTGGGCCTGGGACCACCAAAAATTGCATAAACTTAGCCTAGGTCTATGTAAAAACCAGAAAATTTTTGAAATCTCCTTATGGTTGGCATTCTATGATGTACTACAAGCCATGGTTGAGTTTTAGTAGCCACGGGTTGAGTTTAAGTGGCCGAATGCAAATTAGGCTAGTTAGTGGCCTAGAGGGACAGTTTTAGCAGTCAACTTCAAATAATCATAAGTTTTGTTGTGGCTTAACCATGTGGTCTACCATATATCAAATTGAATCTCTTTCAGTTAGCTTTGCAACACAAGTGGTTTCACTCAATATGGATATCGGATGAGGCAGATATGGCCCAAATAGTGAGACTGTCTAAAATTCAGAAGACATTGGAGATAGGCTCAGAAAAATGGCCAAGGACATTTGCACAGACCTTGAAACTTTGCACGGTCTGTCTAGGGTCCCGTGAGGTGTCACAGTGAGCTTGGGGTGGCCTGGAATAACCCCTAGGCCAAGTCCAAGTTAACGGGAGCTTGAATGGACCGTTTGACACTAAATGGCCCGTGTACTGCCTCGCGGAGTGAGGCAGTAGCTTTGCCAAGCCAAAGCTGATGGTTGTGAGTCTAAGTGTGGTTTGACGGTGGGTTACATGGCCAGTCACAAGTTGAATATGGACCGCTTAGTGGTTCGTGAAGTGTAACAGAAAGTCCTCCGAGTGTTCGTGCGTAGATTTGGCTAAGTACATCTTGACGTCATGGTAAACGGTCCGTGAGACCACTTAACGGCACTGTAGCTGCCGTTTCGGTGTTGTGTTCAGTGAAAAGTTCTGGTTTACTAATGGTATTTTCGTGATTTAACATTTCCCTAAGCCCCCTTTTGGTCCCTTAAGGTATCCTAAACCCCTAAATCATC
>JBCEWC010021524.1:0-10431 GCA_038996855.1 Solanum aculeatissimum | reverse complement strand
TAAGTCAAGTTCTCCTCAATAGTCACATCTTCCAAAGGTGTAATATCCTTTGGGTCACCGACCAACTTCCTCAACATGGACACATGAAAATCCGGATGAAAGCTCATATCCAAAGGTAGGTCCAACTTGTATGCCACACTACCAATCCACTCCACAATCTCATAAGGTCCAACATACCTTGGGCTTAGCTTTCCCCTTTTTCCAAAGTGCATTATGCCCTTCAGAGGAAACACCTTCACATACACCCAATCACCAACTTGAAACTCAAGCTCTCTCTTCCTCACATCATCATGAGACTTTTGATGACTTTGGGCCGTCTTCAACTTTTCCCGAATTAACTTCACCTTCTAAATAGCCTCAACAACCAAGTCCGGACCTACCAAGGCCGCCTCACCAATTTCAAACCAACCAACCGGAGACCTGCATCTCCTACCACACAAAGCCTCAAAAGGAGCCATACCGATGCTAGCATGAAAACTATTATTATAGGCAAACTCAATGAGGGGTAAGCGATCATCCCAATTTCCCTTAAACTCTAACACACAAGCCCTCAACATATCCTCCACTATTTGAATTGTCCTTTCGGCTTGCCCATCGATTTGAGGATGGAAAGCGGTGCTCAACTTAACATTAGTACCAAGTCCTCTTTGGAAGAACCTCTAAAAGTGAGAAGTAAATTGGGTACCACGATCCGAAATGATAGACCTTGGCACACCATGCAACCTTACCAATTCCCGAATATACACCATAGAATACTCTTCGGCACTAAGTAGTCTTGACCGGTAGGAAGAGAGCCAACTTTATAATCCTATCAACCACAACCCATATAGAATCAAATTTCCCTCTAGTGCGGGGCAACCCAACAACAAAATCCATGTTCACATCCTCCCACTTTCAAGTTGGAATGTCAATGTCTTAAGTCAAGCCACCGAGCCTTTTATGCTCAACTTTCCCTTGTTGACAATTAGGACATTCCGACATAAACTTAGCCACATCCTCCATGAGCCATCTTTCTTAAATACAAATAAAACCAGTGCTCCCCAAGGAGACATACTAGGCCGTATAAATCCTTTATCTAGAAAATCTTTTAGTTGCTCCTTGAATTCTCGTAATTCTTTCAGGGCCATTCTATATGGATGCATGGATATAGGCTACGTATCTGGGAGCACATCAATAGCAAACTCAACTTCTCGTTCGGGAGGCAAACCTGGGAGATTGTCAAGAAATACATCTGGAAATTCATTTACCATGGGAACAGATTAAAGGGTTGAGGCATCTGCACCTATATCTCTCACCCTCACTAAATGACATATATATCCCTTGAACACCATCTTCCTTGCCTTAAAGTAGGAAATAAGCCTACCTCTTAGAGCCCCAATATTATCTTTCCATTCAAGGACTGCTTCCTTTGGAAAATGGAACTGCACCATCTTAGTTCGGTAATCCACCACAGCATAACAAGAAGCCAATCAATGCATACCTATTATAATATTAAAATCTACCATTTCTAGCTCGACAAGGTCAGCTAACATGTCATGGTCAAAAATAGTTACTATGCAATTACGATAGACTCTTCTAGCTATAATAGACTCACCAATCGGTGTAGAAACATTAAATGATTTAATCAATAATTCTGGCACTCTTTTAAACTTCCCAACAATTGATGGAGTGACATATGATAAAGTAGATCCTGGATCAATTAATGCATATACAATATGTGAAAAGATGGACAATATACCTGAAACCACATCTGGGGAAGATTTTGCCGATCTCCTATACCATACATACGATTTTGAGCTCCACTAGAACTAGTTGCTCCCCTAACACCCGTACTGCGACCTGTCGACAATTGTGGCCCCCAACCTAATGAAGGCACTATCAATGATGATGAAGCAACTAATCCCGTAGGTTGGGCCATACCACCCGTATCCCTTTGAGGGCAATTTCTCATCATACTCCCTTGCTCTTGGTACTCTGCTGTTCCTGAACCTTGGATTCCACCTTGTTGCCCAGATTTGTTTCCCCTGGACTCTTGATATCAGGGTGGATCACTAGCTGCAGAGTAGGAGAATGATGGCCTAGGTGGTCTATTAGAAGATCGAGGCATGAACTCACCTTGAGATAGTGTAAACTGCCCCGTCGATCTATCCCTCTTGGATTGTGCTCTTTCCGACTCTTGTGTCCTTCTCCTTTGTCGTTGATCCTCCAACTTTTACGCAAAAGGCTGCTTCCTCGCTATGTCTATGTCTTTATTTAAGGAAGCAATGGTACAATCTCTGACCAGGTAAGGGTCTAATCTATCCACTTATCGATGAATTCGATCCTCCATTGTAGAAGCCATATTAGGAGCATAGCTGGACAAGGAGTTAAATTGGAGACTATACTCCCTCACGCTCACACACCATTGGTGGAGATTTAAGAATTGATTTGCATGGGCCTCTCGAATCTCTAATGGCAGATAAAGGTCAAGAAATGTCTTTTTGAACTCTTTCCAAAAAATTGGAGGTGCATCTTCTCCCCTGGATTGCTTCCGAGCTTCATACCACAACACAACTACACCCTTCAATCTATATGGTGTTAGCTCAACAACCTCTATACCACTTACATGCATCACATCAAAGGTCCATTGGATTTGATCAATTTAGTCTTGTGGATCTTCTTTAGGATCTCACCCAGTGAATGAAGGAGGATCCAAATTAAGGAAGTCACATATACGTGTGCTAGTTGCCCTATCTGCACCATCACTGCTTGCAACTAAACATTCTTGCCTTTTACCATGGCCAACAACTATACGAGTCAACAATTGGACTGCATTCCTTAAATCTTGCTCAGTAGCATTAATAGGAGGCTCTTGAGGTACTGATGCCCCCCTTAGCTCCTCTGGAGGTGGAGGAGTCGGGGAACTCTGTGATAAGGACTCATCTGGAATGTCATTTTGACTAGGTCTAGCTCGTGATTGGCTGGTCCCTTCTCCAAGATCTATCTGCTTACCTGAACTTCTTCTCCTTGTGATAGACATCTTTTGCTATATACAAAACACACATTTTCTGGGGTTAGGCATAATCAACTTACAATACAAACTCTATGGCACGATCTAAGAAAAAGGAAACTCCTAAATGTCCTGTAGCCTCATGTTTATAGATGTAGTGCACCACACACCCATAAGCAAGACTCTACATAGACACGACTTTGTAGATTCCCTAGGATGACCTGCTTTAATACCACTTTTGTCATGCCTCCAAGTCAACAAAGACGGACAGGCACTCAGTGCCCTCTAAGCCCATGAGAACCCACATATAATCTGTGCTTATCATGCATATGTCTATGACAACTCTATTGAGATAAGAAGTCAAAATATGTAGCACCAAACTTATATATAGGACTTGGTCGTTAAAGCCACAACTATTTAGAGATAAGATACAGGTGAACTATATATAATAAGTCTACAAAGCCTCCACAAGATAGAAAACATTAACATAGGTTAGGAAAGGCCTCGCCTTACATCAAACTATTATACAATACTAAAATACATAAACTACGGACTCAGTAAAGCCCCGGGATCAACTTGGAGCTCACCAAATGTAGCTAAGTGTCGAGTGCGCCTATATTAGAAGTCTACTAGCTGGAATACCTGTACCTACAACATGAATAGAAACATCCCCCACGAGGGATATCAGTATGAAATAATCTACTGAATATGTAAGGCAATAACACATTGCAAAATGAAAACTCAAGTGAAATCAAACAGCAATATATAAATACATAGATCATAATAAAAGACCACCTTCATTATACTTGTGGGACCATGTACGCTACATTTTTTTCTTTACTCGTTAATGTTTTATAACTTCTTTTAGGCATATATTATAAATGACCAACTAATCAGTGGTAAGAGAGGATGACCCATGCTAGGCATTTTATCCCGTGGGATGCTGTTCTCATAACTATATAAATTGGGATTGACCCATGCTAGGCTTTTGCCCCTAGGCTGCCACCCTCACAAACCAAGTGATATCGACCCATGCTAGGCTCTTTCCCCTGGGCTGCCACCCAGGCTGTGAACAATGTTCAAATTATTCTTTAATATGTTGAGATTATTATTTTGGTGGTCATGATGCATTTGATATTTGGGACCATGTACCAGTAATGTAGGACATGCCAACAACCTCTTGTGGTAGTATGATAATATAAGGAACAAGTGTGACATTGACATGCCAAATAGGAGCTTAAATGACACAATTAGCTTTACGAATGTATGTAAACTCATCATGCTGGTGTTTGGAAGAGTAAACTACAGATTTAGTAACAAAGAACACATACACTAGCACTTGGGAAGTTCACTCATTGACAGTGGCACGAGTATTGGATCCCATGCCAGATAATATGGAATATGATAGACTTACATACCTTGTAGTACGACCTTGTTTTTACCGTGAAGTAACCTCTTTCCTTCTCAAATATTTATCTACAATAGAGTTGGTAATAAAACTAATTTTAGTATCTAGCTAATAAATATATATTGGCAGTTCAATCTTAGCCAAATAACATTCAGGCAGCAAATTCGTAACTACCACCTAAGAGTGTTCTTTCAACGCTTCTTCCTCTAATTGCATTTGTGTCATACATATTTTCGTATACATAATGTACCTCATTTGGTTTTTAGTTCCATAACACACTTACAATAGTTCATAAGGTATAACACATATCGACTCCACGCCACACATAGTTAAGTAGTGTAACATTGTAACCCCTCTCCGATATTTCAACACCAACAATTCACACCCTTTTCCCACATTAACCAAACTATTTTCAACTCATTTACATACCTAAACAACACCAAATCAATGGAGGATGTGGGACCATAGTTCCTGATCATCCTCCCACGAGTTCCTATCAAACTTACCCTTAAAATATCATACTTAACCTTATGTCGATGGAAAATAAAGATGTGGCAGTAACATATTTCAATTATTCTAACTCACCCTTTTTAACTAAATTTCATCAAGAACTTCAATTTCTCTCCACAATTTAAACAAAACAAGAAGCTAAAAGTCTCTTAACAATCAAGAGAAATGAGCAACACTTGAGAGAATATTCTACCCAATACTTCCATTTAAGCATAAGTAACATGTTTTCATTGTTGTTCATTATAGAATTAATCTAAATCTATAGCTATTCTCACTCACCTTAGCCTGCAACAAGAAGGATCTCTTCAAGAACCCTAAAGGAATTCTAAAGCAGAAACTCCTTAACCTTTAAGAGAGAAACGAAAGTGGGTGTTTAATCTGATTCTTTTGGTGTTTTAAAATGAATAAAATGTCCAGCTATCCTTGCCTCTTATAAGCACTTTTTGGCCCTTAAAATAATTCCTTAGTACCTCCTTTTTTTTCTTCATTTTCAGCCACTAAACGGCCAAGTAGGTGATACAGCTCCTTAGTTATGTCAAGCTGCTCAAAGGGTCAAAGTAGGTGACACACCTACTTGCTTTATCCTTTGTTGGGCTAATTACTTGGGCTTGAAAGATTTGAAAGGTGGGCTTCCTTTTCCATTCCCCTTTCTCTTAGTTTGGGCCTCAAGTGAGTCCACTAACATAGGCTTAGGTCTGCCCATTAGCTAGATCCATATAGCTCGAGTAGGTGGTGCACCTAGTAGCTTACTTACGTCAAGCAAGCAACTCGTAATCGTACCTTTTTTCCAAATCCTAATCCCATATATTGTATCTTAATGCTTCACTTTAGACTTCCAACTCAAATAACACTTTATTAACTCGAATTTAAATTCTTCTGTCGAGTTTAACTTGAACTCATACCCGCTGAAACATGTGGGGGTATCATAAAACTTCTCGATCTAACCCCAATTATCACCACTCCAATTAAAAAAAAACTTAGTCCCTCACCTATGTACCATAAGTCTATGTCAAGTATCACGTAAATCAGACTAGCATATAGAAAACACGAGGTGTTACAGACATCCAAACTCATGTGAGCTACAACATGAAATTTCCCAATAAGGCCTCCCATTGGATCGGAAAAGATTACTTAACAAAGGTAATCTACACCATACCTTACGTGCCATCCTTTTTGGTGTGATGTCCACCTTCTTTATGGGTCTCCCATTTCAAAAGGATTTATATAACATAGCATGTCTTATCATACCATAGCAAAACATACCTTATGAGTCCCCAATTTTAGTAGCAACCTATGGTGGCACATAGTTTTGAGAAAGGAGTGGGACCCTTGGGAATAGCCTACTTACTACTCCTATCCTTCTCGGTAGTAAGTAATCATCCCATAAGAATACATATACATATACATGCTTTTTAAAATGGAAACATGACACTTGAACATCAAATCATGCATACTTGGGCTTAAAAGCCAAAATCACATTCATTACTCTTATGCATACTTAGCAAGAGTCAAACACATTTCATAATCATATTTCATAGGCTAAAAGCCAAATAAACCTTCATGTCAAACTTAATGAATAAGAGTAGCTCCATACTTGTAATAATTGTCATATCATATTGGTGTAAACATCCATGTTGCTCAAAGAGCCATATGCTCTCGTTCATAGGTATGGCGTGCATAACAGCCATGAACAAGACTATATTGGATGCGACATGTGGGAACCCAAGGACCATTACAAATCTAGGTTCTAATACCATCTTTGTCATGACCCGATTAGGGGGTCTAGATGTGACATGGCGAAGGAGAACCCGAAGGCTCTCAATCAAGCCATCATAGCATCAAAACTCATCATTGGCTCCAAGAATGCGGAAGCATAGCACATAATTCAATAGGTTCGAAATTCTCAATAACAAACTCAACATTTAAAACATGATCAAATACCAAACTTAAGTCATCCATACGATATATAAATAAATAGTAAAAGTTAACTAGTCAACACATAAAATAACAAGAGTGTCAAAGGTCCAACACATGTCCCTAATGGAGTGACTGAGGCCACGACAAGTTCGTGCTCACCTTCAAAAGTCAAACTAAAACAGAAATAAACTACAAATAGCTAGAGGAAAGATGACTATTGCCCTCGGAAGAAGGGCTCAGCACTAACAGATAGCTTCAAGATCAAAGCTCGTAGGTAGGTAGATAGTACTTAACATCTGCACCTACATGATTAGAACATGTAGACAAAGTATGGGTTAGCACAATAAAGCACTAAGTATGCGGGCATGCAACGCATGTGACATGGAAGTATGATAATGATATGACAAGGGGACACTTGGTTCTAAAAGAATACACTTAGCCAATGGAAGATATATAACAAGATGTGTATGCCATGATGCATGAAATGCAACCTATCAATATTATAATTTCGGGGATTTGACCTCAACCGACTACAAGTAGGACCAAGCAAGCTACCACATGGAATGGACTACTTGCCAAGTAGATCCCAAAACTCCCTTAAACAAGGGGTATCAAAACAAAGCTCCTAATCTGGGGCAATCCCATAGTGGCACATGGTTTGACGAAAAGGGTGAATACCCAATCTCTCAGTAATAAGTCGGATCCCACAGGAATACGTATATACATACCAAAGTCTTTCAAAACCCGAAACTAACCATACTTTTCAAATCATTCATCATTAGAACATAGTTTACCCAAAATCAAACGTTTCAAGTAAAGAGACTTCAAACCAAATCAAGAGTTTCCAAAATCATTAAATATCAATGCAATAGAAGGTAGCTCATTCTAAAAAATCACAAACCAAAACAAACGATGCAAGCACCAAAATGACTCACAGAGTCATTCCAAGAGACATTGTGATCAAAAGCCTAGGCATATCCAAATTCATATCAAGAGTTTTTCCAAAACAAGAATCTCATCAAAAACCTTATCCAATGCAATGCATGAATGAATGCATCAAAGCATGGGTAACGGAATCAAAAACTCTAATTGGAAATTCAAACTTTACTTCATCTATTTCATATGCAAATTTCAATGTAAAACCCGACAAACTTACCCATGCATCAAAATTCAAGACAATCAGATACAATACTAGTTCTTTACACTTTAATGGAGTATATCATGAGTTTCAAGAGTAAATTCACAATGAAGTAACCTAAAGTCTACAACGAACACCAAACGTCTAGAGAGTTTTGTGAAATCAAAAGAACCCATAACTAAGTAAAATGTAAAAATTCACAATTTAAAGATTTGGGTTCTTAGGCTTCATGGATGGAATAATCCATGAATTTAAATCCCACATACCTCGTAGCCAATAAATGGAATTAGATGGAGATGTAAGAATCTAGTGTTTTCCCCAAATTTTCTTCAAATCCTCAACAATGGTGGCCAAGAAGCTTGAGAGAAATCAATGGAGTCTTGCGAGTGTTTTGAGTGAAAGTATACGGTTTATGTAATGTCCTTAGGGATTTGGGGACCTTAGGGGACTTTAAAAGAGGCTTAGGAATTACTTAAATCCCAAAAATACACTTAATAAAATGGACTTTAAACTGACAACACAATGCCTCATGGTAGGCTACAGTGGCCGTTTACCATGCCACTGGTCGTGTACCTTACCGTGAAACACATCTTAGATAAAGTTTCAGTACGAATTCTCAGAGAACTTTCTGGACCACTTTACGAGGGATTTCACGGACCGTGTGGCCTCACACGGACGTGTTCTGGTCCGTGAACCCACACTTGACCCATAAACTAACCCCAAACCAAGGCCAGCTTACTGCCTCAGTCCACAAGCCACCAAACGGACCGTGTGGAGCTTCACGGACCGTGAGGTGGTCCGTGAGCCATGCCTTGGGTTTTAGGGTGAGTCCAGGCCACCCCTATCTCACTGGACCATGGCACGAGGCCCCACATAGACCGTGGCTACCAAAACTAAACTCAACTCGTGGCTACCAAAACTAAACCATGACCAGTGTACTATCATACAAGACCAACCATAAAGAGTTTTCAAAATTTTTTGGGTCGTTACAAATTATCTCCCCCTGGGAACATTCGTCCTCGAATGGGCAAAAACTATGGATGGAGGACAACAATCAAACAAGTGACATTTTCTTCAAACTCATAACAAATCATGCATAATTTCAAATGTCTTTCAAAACTCATGTAAAAATATCACTTAAAATATTTTTGTGCTCATGTATGCATGCAATGTCATGAAACGCAATAATTTAATGAATTAGGACCATACAAAGATAGAACCTAGTACCTTATGCTTGAGTAGATTGGAAGAGATAGCGATATCACTCCATTATGTCCAACTCTGCTTCCCACATTTCACTCTCCACGTCTTAGTTCCTCCAAAGCACCTAGACCAAAACTACCTCCTTGTTGTGAAGCTGCTTCACTTGCCTATCCAAGATCTCAATCGGTACCTCTTCATAGGTCAAGTTCTCCTTAACCATCACACCCTCCAAAGGTTGATTGCTTTAGGATCACTAATCGACTTCCTCAACATGGACATATGGAATACCGAATGAATGGAGCACATTTTCAAAGGCAAGTCCAACCTATAAGCCACACAACCAACTCACTCCACAATCTCATAAGGTCCGACGTACCCGGGGCTCAGCTTTCCCTTTTTGGAAAAATGCATGATGCCTTTCATGGGGAACACCTTTACGTACACCTAATCACCAACATGAAATTCAATATCCCTCTTTCTAACATCCGAATATGACTTTTGGCAACTTTGAGCCATTTTCAACCTGTCCCTAATAAATTTCACTGTTTCAATGGCCTTAACCACAAAATTCGGGCCTAACCATGCCGCCTCACTTATTTCAAACCAACCAACTGGAGACCTACATCTCCTACCATACAAATCTTCAAATGGGGCCATACCAATGCTAGCATGAAAGCCATTGTTGTAAGAAAACGCAATGAGGGGTAGATGATCATCCCAATTTCCCTTGAATTCCAACACACAAGCCCTTCACATGTCCTCCAAGGTTTGAATTATTCTTTAGGCTTGTCCATCGATTTGAGGATAAAATGCGGTGCTCAACTTGACCTTACTACCAAGTCCTTTTTGAAAGGACTTCCAAAAATGAGAAGTAAATTGAGTTCCATGATCTGATATGATAGACCTTGGCACACCATGCAATCTCACCAACTACCGGATATACACCTTAGCATACTCCTCGGCACTATAGATAGTCTTAACGGGTAAGAAGTGAGCCAACTAAGTCATTCTATCAACCACAACCCATATGGAATTAAATTATCTCCGAGTATGGGGCAACCCAACCACAAAGCCCATGTTCACATCTTCTCATTTCCAAGCAGAAATTTCAATATCGTGGGTCAAACCACCGGGATTTTTGTCACGCCCAAAATCCCATTAAGGCAGACTGACACCCGTTGTCGACAAGGGTCGGGAGAACCAACCTGTAATCACACTATCTATGAACATTATAAGGTATTTCCACACTCAACATGCCTTTAGGAA
>JBCEWC010021523.1:0-10432 GCA_038996855.1 Solanum aculeatissimum | reverse complement strand
GTATCATCGGATTCGACAACGTTCGTCAAGTGCAGTGCATCAGTTTCATTGCCTACAAGCCTGAAGGCTACTAAGCTTAAAGACAACAAACTGCTCTATGTCTATAGGGACAGTTTGTTTGAATAATCCTTTGGTTTTTCCGCGGAGAAATTGCATTCATTTTCTGTTGTTTTCCTTCTCTCTATTCAGTGTATGTACATTATGCTCTTGGGTTCCAGCTGAATTTATGAGATAATAGTAATAATCATTTGTTTCTTTACTAATTTACCTTTTAAAACATCATTTTCATTTCACCAATATCTGCATACTCAATGCTACTGTCATTCAAAATAGATATGCTATGCACCAACTACTTGCTTTTTGTTTGGAAATCTTTTGCCCCTCCTTTTCCCTTATTCATAAAAAACAATCCCAACCTACTCCATTTGCGATATCCATTTAAGTATTAACTCATCCCGTTGTTATCTCAATCCATTAAAAATTGGGTTAGAAATCCTCTCCGTATATTTTTAACAAACTTTTTTTTTAATTTGACAAAAAATATAATTTTATTAGGTACTAAAATATTGTAAAAGAACAAATAAAATAAATAAAATTTAGTAAAAATTGAGTTGGGTCGGATCCTAAACCGTTCTGTAACCCATTACCAACCTATTTTGAC
Source organism: Solanum aculeatissimum (assembly GCA_038996855.1). NCBI lineage: Eukaryota > Viridiplantae > Streptophyta > Magnoliopsida > Solanales > Solanaceae > Solanum > Solanum aculeatissimum. The sequence goes on along the minus strand of JBCEWC010021523.1, from coordinate 9,771 downwards.
CCAGTCACCCAACCCATTTTCTACATTAATTCACAGAAATCTCTTAAAAAATATGACAATCCAAATACATTAATTCAGTTCTGAATACAAAAAGTAGGATTTTTAAGTATCAACAGGTAATGTTTAAAGCATGATACATTAAACGTAGAAATAATTTAAGAATTAAAATTAATGTATTTGAATGGAAAGAAGAAATTTTTGAAATTTTTGAGAACGAGTGAAAATAATGAATTTTTTTTAAAAAAAAAAAAAGAAGAGAAGAAGAAGGTAAGACTTAAAAGTTTTGTTGCCTGTTACTAAGTTAACGTAAAATATCAGGTGATTCAAATGCAATTTGGCCCTTAAAATTGCTAGGTTTCCTTTTCTATTGGTAATAATCCACCATCACATTTATTAGAATACTCTAAGATGGTCATAAGACTTGCTATTAATTAATTACTTTATCCTTTTTAATTTATTTTGTTCTATTTTAACTTATCAATATTTTACTTGATCGAAATCTTACGTTTAGCTTTATACATTTCTAAAATTAACAAAAATAACGTATCATGTATTCAATGCTTGCCATCACGTCCTATCCTTTAACCTTCCTCAGCTTCCCGTATTAAAATATAAGTGTCAAATATAAGAAATGCAATATTCTACCAATTGTTGTGAGAGACATCTTCCATTTTATAATTAAAGGGTCCCAAACCTCACTACATCTCTTCTTTTCAAAATTATAAATTTCACATTTTGTTGAAGGTTATATAGCTATGAATGTCTTTCATTCGATGGTTTGATTATATATATGTGTGTGAGAGAGAGAGAGAGAGAGAAAAAAAGACCAAAAAAAAATAGAAGTAGACAAAGAAAAAAATTCAAGAAAAAAACAAGAAAGGAAAGAAAAATAAGAGAAACAATAGCACTCCGTATAGATAAATATTGAGTAACAAAGTAGTTTTATTTACTTGAGTTTAACTAATAATCAGGATTATATGAAAAGTTTTATATACCATTACATTACATTTTTTTGTTTAGCCGATATAACTTGACTAATGAATAATAGCATTACTATCAATGATACAATGTCCATTGTTTGAGAAGAGAAAATCAACCTCCGAAGGTCAATTTTGTTAAAAAACAACTCACGAGGTTGACTAATGAATAATAGCACTACTTCTAGCTTTAAACTCTTCTGAAATTAACAAAAATAGTATAAACTGTATATAATGCTAGCCATCATATCCTATATATCCTGCAACCTTTCTCATCTCTCTGTATTATTAACTATAAGAATCAGATATAAGAAATGTAGTATCCTACTCATTGTACTGTTAGAGACATCTTTCATTTTATAATTAAAGGCTCCCAAGACTCACTTCATCTCCTTGTTTTCAAAATTTCAAATTTCACATTTTATTGAAGGTTATATATCTATAAATGTCTTTCAATCTATGGTTTGATTATTTTTTTGACACTGTAGGTGTACAAAAGTTAATTAAACAGATTAATGACATAATCTTTTTGATGTTGAAATGTATAAAAAATAATTAAGCACTACTTTTAAGTAATTACATAAATTTTTTGTGATTGTTGCAGAAAAGTTAATTAAACATTGGTTTTTAGTGATTATACGTGTGGGTTTTTTGACTTTATTGATGCACAAAACTTAATTTGGCACAACTTTTAAGTAATTATTCCCTCAGTTTATTTTCACTTGTCATTATTTGATTTGACACATTCATTAAAAAAATAATTAATATTTTACTACACTATCCTTATTAATTACTCCTAATGTTTAGTATTAGATCTTAAAAAAATAATTTGAAGAATAGTATTTAATTCTAACCCTAAAACATGAAATAAAATTAACTGTTGATATATCAAAAGTGTTAAGTAACTACCTACAGTAAAATTACTAGTTGATGCTTCCATCTCGGTCGGTTTCTTATAACCATCTTTTCGTTTCAGAATCGTAGCAAGAGAAATGAAAGCATATGAGTTTTCATTAATTACTACAACAACATAATGACAAAACCAAACCCAAATATTTACAAATTTAAGGTGCAGTACTTACATCTTAATTTGATACAGTAGTACATCCCACACACACAAAAAACACATACGTATATACAAAGAGTACTGAAATTTCATCCTTGATTATAAAAACGCAGGTATTCTTCATAGCTATATGGCGCCCAGATCCACTTCATTAATTCGAGATCATCCCAATTTTTAGTATCAGCATTCACTGGTGGTTCACCATCACCTGATTTGATCTCTTCAGGCGGATCAGTTTCCATCCATTTCTCAGATTTCATAAAGGATGGTTCAATTATAGGCAGCACAACTGGAGGATTTAATATATCCTTCTCATCATCGTGAAGAAAATTCACTTCCAGCGTCATTTCTTCTTCGTTAGGATAAAAGTCAGAAAACATAGGAAAGAAATCAGTAGTACCTGAGTCCTTGTAATCCTTAACGTTGAGTGCTGGAATTTTCTCCTGAGACTTTGCAACACAAGAATTTTTCAATTTATTCTTCATTTCTTTCTCAGCTATTTTCACCTCATTCGCCATAATAATAGAGAGAAGAAGAAGAAAGAAAGAAAGAAAGCAAAGTGAAGGAATTGAGAAAGAGAAAGCAATTTGAGTTAGTAAGTTAATAGTGAGTGAATTGAAGGAAGCGGTGTAATCCTTTTTGGATTATATGCCTTGTTGCTCAACTTAGCACGCAACACACACACGAAATGTTTCACTCAGTAAACCCAAAAAGACCTCTTTTTAGGCACCTTAATGTGCTTTATTGTTTAATGTTTTGCAAGCTAGTTTAGGTTTTGAGGTTTTGGGGGTAGAATACATATGTAAATGAAGCTTCTCGCAGAATGTTATTTTCTCCGTTTAAAAATAGAATGATTGTTTTTCCTTAATCCGGTTAAAAAAAATAATCTATTTTTCTTTTGCAACACGTTAATTTCAACTTTCCACTTGAAAGACTACAGTATTAAATGACATTGAAACTTTAATTTAATTAGTGTTACAAAATTGATTTTTTTTTATTTTCTTGAATTTTGTACTAAATCAAACTAGACCATTTTTTTTAAACGGAGGGAGTTAAAGTTTGTGTCGGTTTGGTTTAACTCTTTGCATACACGTTTAGATTAGAGAGCGGTTTGTTTGTATTCATCGTCAATATTTATGGTTTTTCTCTTGTGAATACTACAAAGCAAATGTGTGGACAACAATCCATTCTGTACACTATTATCTATTTTTAAACTGTCAAAATTTATGGAAATCGACTCAAGTGCATTTACAGAGGCAATAAAAAAAAAATTGATCAAATTTTACAAGATTTGTCTTACTTTTTTTTTCTTTTTCTATTAAAAATTTATTCCTTATTAAACATGTTTTTCTTTTTCTTTTTCTATTGCTGCTGAAAGTCCCACTTATTTACAGTTCATTAATGAAGATTCAATCCATAGCAACCAGATGGGAGTTTTGGCAATCAAATCCTTCAACCCAAGTAGTCTTGCCCTTCCACATGACCTTCCTTTACAAGTCGATGATGATGATAAACAGGTTAATTGCTTTCCATAGTTTGCAAAGCACACATATATAAGAAAAATTTATACCATCAAAGTAATTACAGTGTCATTGGATATAAGTTAAAAATCTCTTTAAACTTACATTATTGTATAACAGAAGCATACATTTGAAACAGTGGTACAGGAAAAAAACTCTGGTAGGATCGGTGTAGAAAGGACAGAAAAGGTAAGTGGACAGTTGGTAAGTAAACAGGTGAATGATAGGAGAAAAAAACAAGTTTTCTACATTGATGAAGTTTGATATGAAGAAGACAGTTATAGAGAATAAATGGTTGAATGCCTATTGAGGGCTCAAGGTATATAGATTTATACATAGATTTACTCCACTTGATGTTACCCTAGATCCCAGGATTACTCTGAGACAATGACAAATTAATTGAGTTTTAAGCTATATAAACTGATCCTGTTCTAGGAAAAAAGTACTATGGTGGAAAAATAATTACTCAATAAGGTTATCTTAATATGTAAATCTTTACTACACTTGTTAATAGATGACGTGATAAACACAGTAACAACTCTACTATAATAAGTTAAACTATAGTTTTTTTTAGAAAACAAACATTTTTTTTAAAGAAATTACTGAAGACTTGTTATTTGTAATACATCAAACCAAATAGTGTATAAGAAATAATGTTAGCATTACTAATGCAAATATTATTAATGTATTAACGTATTTAGTGTTGTTCTTATATAAGTTTCTTGTGTTGATAATACTTCCCATTTTTACTTATCCACCATTTCAAAATGCATTTTTTCTTTTACTTGTCATTTTTACAATTGCAAGAAAAAAAAATGATTTTTCTCATATTTTATCTTTAGCATTAATTATTTATTGTCCAAGTGACACTTGTACTCCTGTTAGTTTTTAATAAAAGCAAATTACAATTTTAATGTGATAACAAGTACAATCGTGTGGTTTAATTCCCATGCTTCTGTTGTCCAACAATAATTGTCCATTATTGATTTTACATAATTTTTAAAAAAATTATAAATAGAAGAATAATTTTATTTTATCACCCTTTGAATATAAAAAATATAATAAAGAAAAAAGGGACCGTCCAATGCCCTAAAACTCTCGCTATGCATAAGGTCCGAAAAAGAGTCCGACTACAAGGATGTATTGTACACAATCTTACTTACATTTGTGCCACAGGTTATTTCAAGGCTTGATTATAATCTACACTATATTAAAAGCATGAACACCCCTAGCTAGAAATGTTATTTGAACATTTTATCAAATTGTCTTTTCATTCTTTTTCTTTTATTTTAATGATAGTAATTATTTCCTATAATATAAATCCTAAATAACAAGCTTAATTCATCTATGGGTAGGTCTGGTCACATAATCTTATTGTTCATAAATCCTAATTGTAAAAAGTTTATGAGTCCTATTTTTTATATTTGTATTATAATAAAAGACAAAATAGTTTTAAAAAAACCAAATATAGGCAAAATAACTTTCAGAAAATAAGCAAAAGAAGAAATAAAAGAAGTCCAAATTATACCCAAAATTCCAAAAAAAGGGCAAATAAAAAAAATAATTAAAAACCCTCCAAAAAAAGGCAAAAAACTTTCAAAAGAAAGTTAAAAAACATTCCAAAAAAGGCAAAAAACTTTCAAAAGAAAGTTAAAAAACATTCCAAAAAAAGGCAGAAATTCTAACAATAATTTACCTAATATTTAGGATTGAAACAAACTAACAAAGTTCCTATAGTTTAATGAAGCATGAAGTTCTACAATCCAATGTTAATTTCAATTGAATAGTAACACTAAAAGACATATATTACCTATATAAGGAGTGTAGTTGTACTCTTGTCAAAGCAACACGCCTATTCATCATGATTTTAGAGGTAATAATATTTTTTTTAATCTCTAGGCTGCATCTTTATTGGCTTCACTCTTTATTTGCATGTATGCATGCTTAAGAATATGTGTTTATTTAAAAATTGATGGGGTTCTTGGAATACGATCCTATAGTCTCTCCTCAAAGAAACTATAATATAAAGGTTCCATAAATTATAACATTTAATTATATGACCCATTTCATTTTTTTATTTTTTTATTTTTTTTATATATACAATGAGGAGTTCTAAAATATCCGGCAAGAAAAAAATATATAAAAAATTACTGTTGATAGTTTTTCTTTATTGTTGTGTGCATAAAAAAAGAATCCTAAAATATATGATAAAAGACAAAAAAAAAATCTATTTTTTCACTAGATATAATTATATGAATTTTAATGGTAAAATTGAAAATATTGCCAATCAAATTCCTTATTAGCAACCACTATAGGTGCCTTCTACATATATAAGGTTTAATTTAATAACATATGGTACTTAAAAGCTAGAAAATAGGAATTTAATTAGAGTTTTTGTTATTGTCTTGTCTTTAATATTTTTAGTATAATCTTTTTTATTCGTGTTACTTAAAAAGTTTTAATCAATTGAATGGAAGGAACTGAGTCCCAACAGAAAAAAGTTCTGTTTAATTTTTATTCAAAATTACATGCATGTCTTAGTACATTAAATTTTAAATTATTTAGATATTAAGTTATGTACTTAATGATATGAGTTATCACTATAAAAAAAATAATATGAGTTATACACATAATAATTTATTTATTTTAAATATATTTTTAATTAATTGACTCAATATGCACGTGCTTTGCACGCACATTAAACTAGTTAATAATAATGATAAATTAGAAATTAAATGTAAAAAATTATTTTTGAATTTATAAATTAAACAAGTATTATCAAATATCTATTTTGACAACTATTATTGTAGAGAAGAGTATTTGTTTACTTCTCTACTTTATTCAGTTTGATTAATTCAAATTACCAAAATTAGAATTTGAGGAGGAAGTGATTTCTTAGAATTTTTATATCTAGAAAAAAACCCATAAAACTGAAAAATAAATGTCACTCTGGTTTAACTAATCCCAAGGCATGTCTCCTTATTCCTTCACCAACCCGTGCGGCCAATTACTTTCTCAAAATTAAACCAGAAATGTCTAGCCCTTCTTGAAAATGATCGACGGTTATCGTGGATTAGAGCTTCAATGTGACGATTAGGGAACGTGAAAAGTTTGAGAGACGTTAACTGTGGATTTGATGTTGGTGCCAAAGAATTGTGCCCTGAAGATCAACCCTATTCTTCTTCATCATCCAATAATGTTCTGCCTGCCGCAGCCTCTTCCAATGCAGATGGAACTGGCAAAAAGTGGTCTGGTTGGTTTAATCCCTGGCTACACCTTCTGGTAAGTTTTCCCACTTCCTTCTTCTGCAAAAATTTTGTGCTTGAAAGAACATAATTAGTACATATTACACGAGTCAAATCACATAAAAGTTGTTTAATTAATAATACCTCATCATTGGCATCTTCGTTATGACAAGAATTGTGTCAAATTTTGCAGTTTAAATTTTTGATGAAAACTTTTCAAAATGTGGCAAGGCGAGGTCAAGAAACCAGACAATATATATATATATAGGAGAAGAAGATTGGAAGGTCATCAACCGTATTGCTTACGGTACCATTTACCTTACCTTGCAAGAGAACAAAAGTATTCATACACAAAGGAAAAGAAATTTCTAAAGAAAAATAGTCAAAATAAATTTTACCTGAAGCGTATATTCCTGTAGCACAATGAATAATCATATCACTAGCTTTAATAAGTTGGCGACAGATTTGCAGAATATGAATATAACTTTTACTAAATTCATTTGTTCTATTTTGACTTATCAAGAAATTTAGGGATAATCAAAATTGTAGAGAATACATTTTCGCTCAAAAATCTATACTGTACAATAGGTATAAATATACAATCATTTTAGAGGAAAATTAAATTAGAAAGGGAAAGAGCACACTATCTAAGCTCCGTCCTCCGTATAGATAAGTATTGAGCAACATAGTAATTTTATTTACTTGAAATTAACTAATATTTCCAACTATATGAAAAGGTTTTTATACTATCATATTATTACTTTTTTTTGTTTAGCCGATAGAACTTGACTAATAAATAATAATATTATTATCAATGATACAATGTTCATTACTCGAGGCTAGAAGGGCAAAAACTTTTCTACCTCTTTAAAAAATAACTATATATAAATAAATAAAATGACAAAATAGATGCATCTTGATTTTCTCCAATATTTTACTTGGTGTGACAGTCGATTTTAGATATTCTTTTTAGTAGTGAGCCTTCATATATACTTTATTTATGCAATTGAATAAATCCTTCTAACTATAGTTACTTAAGGTTTGGTCGACTGTTGGAGGGGTTCGATCAATAATTTTAATAGGGTTTTCACTTGAGCTTTCTATGTTCTTATTTTGGTATACAAAACCAAAACAAGCAATAAAAAAAAAATCCTACTATCACCTTATGAAGAGAAAGGAGTATTTTTTCTATATCTACATCCATGCAGCTACTTATTTCACTTTTATTCCAGATTAAATTCATCCTACTTATTACTCATAATTGTGAATATTGTACTCGATCAAAATTTTGCTTTTAGCTTTAGACACTTTTAAAATCATCAAAAATAGTATATACTGTATATAATGCTAGCCATCATGTCAGCCTTCCTCGACTCCATGTATTATTAAATATAAAAGTCAGATATAAGAAATGTATCCTACCCATTGTGAGAGACACTTCCATTTTATAATTAAAGGCTCCCAAGCCTCACTTCATCTCCTTGTTTTAAAAATTTGAAATTTCACATTTTATTGAAGGTCACATATCTATAAATGTCTTTTAATCTATGGTTTGATTATTTTTTTGACACTATTGGTGTACAAAAGTTAATTAAATAGAATAGTTACATAATTTTTTTGATGTTGTAGTGTATAAAAAATAATTAAGCATTACTTTTAAGTAATTACATAAAATTTTTGTGATTGTTGTTGCAGAAAAGTTAATTAAACATTGGTTTTTAGTGACTATATGTGTGGGTTTCTTGACTTATTGGCGCAGAAAACTTAATTTATCAGCACAACTTTTAAGTAACTACACCCTCTGTTCATTTTCGCTTGTCACTGTTTGACTTGGTACATCTGTAATATTTTACTACACTATTCTTATTAATTTATTGTTTAGCATTAGGTCTTGAAAAATAATTTAGAGAATAATATTTAATTCTATCAGTAAAACATGAAATAAAATTAACTATCGATATATCAAAAGTGTTAAGTAATTAACTACCTACAGTAAAATTACTATTTGATGCTTCTAGCTCGGTCGGTGTCTTATAACGATCTTTTCGTTAGTCCATTTTCAGAATCGTAGCAAGAGAAATTAAAGAATATGGATTTTCATTAATTACTACAACAACAGAATGACAAAACCAAATCCCAATATTTACAAATTTAAGGTACAGTACTTGCATCTTAATTTGATACAGTAGTACACCACACCCACACACAAAAAGAAATGCATACATATATACAGAGAGTACTGAAATTTCATCCTCGACTATAAAAACGCAGGTATTTTTCATAGCTATATGTAGCCCATATCCATTTCATTATTTCGAGATCATCCCAATTTTTAGTATTAACATTCACTGACGGTTCACCACCACCTAATTTGTTCCAGCATCATTTCTTCATCATTAGAATAAAAGTAAGAAAACATAGGATAGAAATGGATAGTACCTGAGTCCTTGTAATCCTTAACGTCTAGTGCTGGGATTTTCTCTTCAGACATTGCAACGCAAGAATTTTCCAATTTATTCTTCATTTCTTCCTATTCTTCTTCATCATCCAATATTGTTCTGCCTAGCTCAGCCTCTTCCAATGCAACTGGAACTAGCAAAAAATAGTCCGGTTTCATCCCGGGATACACCTTCTGGTAAGTTTTCCCACTTCCTTCTTAAGCTCTCATTTTCCTACCATTTCCTTCCGGAAGAATTTTGTGCTTGAAAGAACATAATGAGTAGTCCATAATACGTTCGAGAAATACGCCACTAACGACCCTCAAATCACGGAGAAAATCTTATGAGAGAAGAATCAAGGGAGGAACAGATTTGTACTCGCATCGCTTATGAATAAAATTATGTTTCTTCATATTTTATTTGTGATTGCAATTTATATTCTATCATATTAAAATTTGTTGCAAACAAACTGGCACGCCCAGTGGGACCAAATCTGCCCTTCATCTCTTCTCTCACAAATCAGAT
>JBCEWC010021522.1:0-10432 GCA_038996855.1 Solanum aculeatissimum | reverse complement strand
AGAGCCAGAAGAAATGGTGGAACATGATACCTTCTTGTATATGGTGGACTATTTGGAGAGAAAGAAACAAGAGGTGCGTGGAAAATACTGCCGAATCAGTGCAAAAGACTAAATGGCTTTGTGTGAAGACTCTTTTTTTGGTGTAAAAAGGAGGGTATAGAGGATGCTGGACAGATCTTAGATTTTTTTCTTACTTGTAAGTTTAGTAGCAGCACTCTTAAGTTCGTTTTTGTTGGGCTTGTGATGTAAATCTTTTTGTTGGTTGCCAACATTCCCTCATTGCTGAGGAATACAACTTTACCTTTATAAAAAAAAAACTATACATCAAGGATGAATGGAGGTTATTCAGATCTTTGACCCTATGCACAACCCCCCAAACCCTCAGGCAAGAAGTGAAACAGAATATAAAAGAAGATTTTCTTGAAGAGGATATTACAATTTTAGAATGCATGTGTGCTGATTTCTGTCTGTTCATCTGTCCGTCTGTCCTTTCTCCCATCTATGAATACATGGGAGTGTTAATTTTTTTTCTGTGCTTGTTTGAATCCTTGTGTTTTTGCAGCAACTTGTCTCCGAAAAAGATCTAATTGTAAGAGAGGAAGCATGTCGAATTGGTTTGCTCTTTGGGGGATTTAGTGGTTCGTATCATGCTCTAAGATGCTTATTAAGAAAGCTGAGAAGAAAAGAGACACCCTTAAATGCGTAAGTACAGAATGCTGAATTCTCAACTTAAAAGTTTTGACCTACTTTTATGTGGTTTTGCTTTGAGAAGCTTTTGATTGTTGATATCCTATCCAATACATTTGACTTGGCTAAAGGGGATGATGGGGCAGAATTTTAGCAGGTTCAGTGGCAGGTCTGTCTATTTTGGCATTAGATGATTCCAACAGGCGGCGTACTCTTGCCTTGTATCTTCTGGCAAGGCTATCACAGGTACAAGCATGCTTTGGCTTTGGCTACTCCCCTTCCCCACCCCCGGCAAAAACAGAATAAAAGAACAAAAGAACCACGGAAAGGAAAAAAAACAAAGGATAAAGATAAAAGCCTTTTGGACTAGATTTACTTTATAAAAAAAAGCCGCAAGTACTAGTTATTACTTGAAGTTCTCCTTTTCTGTTTTTCTACTGGCTTGTATTCTGATGATTCCACAATTGTCAGTGCGCGTATAATTCTGCCAAATCCAAGAACCGGTTTCATCTCTGGGGAAGTCACTGGAGTCATGGGGATTCTTTACTCTTTGCGTTGGCATGTGCCCAGGTAGTTTCGTGTGGCCTGACCTTTTGGTGAATGTTTAAGAGTCTTTTCCATCTATGATTTTAATTCCTTGTACTTACCCACAGTTTGGTGGTTGGCCAGTATATCATAAATGTCTAAATATCCAAGTTTAACCCTATTAGATTGAACTTCTTCTGTTCGTTCTTCTTATTTCCCTTTTTTAATAATTCAAATATGCAAGGGGATTGAACTTCTCTTAAGATACTAATGATATTAGATAACTTGTTCTCTTTGACATCTGGACAAAGTAATTACAGTTCCAGGTTTGTTCTTAAAAAAATGTTTTGCAGGTTATGTATTCTTTCATAATGCGTCCTGAGAGCCTTCCGAAAGCATATAGAGATTTCATTCAGAAGACTGGGCCTGTTGCAGCACCAGTCTACAAAGCTGTTAAGGATTGCTGTAGAGGCTCTCCAGTTGATGTTGCTTCATTAGCCTATTTGTCCAAAGCAAAGGGTTCTACTACTATGAAGTTGGAAGAGTTCCCTTCTATTATCCCCTGCTCTATAATTCACCCTGGGACCAAATCTTGCTTAGTTCATGATGCTAATGCAGCGGCAGCAACTTTCCGGAAAACATTTCCTCTTTACTTCTCTTTGACTTTTGTGCCCTTTGTCGTTCTACGCTTGCAGAAGGTACAATTTATTAATATTGGTTCCTGTTACACCTGCCTTTCTGTTTTGATTTCTCATTAAGCTGTTTGGGTTTTTCTTGGTATATATGTTTGGACTTTCTAGAGTTCTAATGCAGTTATATGAAATATAATGATTACGATACTAGGGATGTGGAGTATGTTGTCGATTCTGTTATATTTGTCTTCTGTTGTTTGAGTTGCATGGACCTGGTAGGAAGTAGGTAGGAAGCAGTATTACGAGGACCATGTGATGGAAATTATGATGGTTTACACTTTAAGTTATGTAATCCTAATCTAGAGTAGTAGAATTGCTGCTGAAGTAATGAGGTTCCAAAAAATGCAATCTAACACATATCTCGAGGTAATATTCTTAGACTTCGTTTGGTATGAGGAATAAGGGGTAATAATCCCAGGATAAATGCAAGATTATTTTATCATGCGTTTGTTTAGGGGTATTGATTAGGCCCGGAATCATTTATCCCACCATTTATACTATAATATTGGAGAAATTATCCCACATATTTATCCCACCTTTATACTATAATGATGTAGTTATCCCATGTGCAGGGGTGGGATAACTTATCCCATGGGATATCCTTATTCATGAGATAACTTTGTTTATCCCATCCTCCGTACCAAACAATCTCTAAGGTCTTATATTGTCTTCCCATCCTCTTTCCAGGGAGAGATTCTGTTTTTTACTTCCTGTCACTCCCCTTTTTTTTTTTTTGAAATAAGAAGAATATCATTAACAAAGCATCTCCTGTTTTCTTTTCTTTTCTTTTCCTTTCCCTTTTTTCATATCTAGTTATTCTGCTTACGGGTTTTTGAGACGAGGGTTCCCAGGAAACAACCTCTCTACCTCTGAGGTAGTGGTAAGGTCTGCGTACATTTTACCCTCTCCAGACCCCACTTGTGGGATTTCACTGGGTATGTTGTTGTTGTCTCATTAACAAAGCACCAAGTAGATGCACAGATTACAAAAGAAATGAAATATCAGCTCCCATAAAGGCAAAAAAAGCTATCTAAACAGCTAACAACAAAGCTCTATGGAGCTGATAAATTCCAGGAAAGAATCGACACTAAGTACAGGAGAGAGATTAACCCAACCAAAAAGAGTTCTCAAACATCTTGCTTTAAGGGTAGAGATGGGAGTTGGGGTGCCATCAAAACATTTTTTGTTCCTCTCCGTGCATAAGCACCAAAAAATACAGGCTGGGACTAAAGACCAGAACTGCTTGATGGACTTCCCAAGAACTCCAACACACAAAAGCCTCTCTCAATGAACTTGGCCTGGCCCAAGTGAGTCCAAAAAATGAGAACATGTTCCATAGGCCTGTTGCAACTTTGCAATGAAGAAACAAATGATTAATAGATTCTGAGTTGCATAAGCACATTTAGCATCTGTTGATTATTTGGAATTTCCTCCTCATGAGATTATCCTGAGTCAAGCAAGAACCTTTTAGAGTAATCCAACTGAAACAAAACACTTTGGGTCGCAACTTAGTTCTCCAGATTAATTTCTATGGCCATTGATCAATTAAGGTCTTCTTGGAGCTTTGTTGTAGGTAGCCTGCTTTGACTGAGTAGGATCCATCCATATATCTCCTGATTATTTTGTCCCTGCTTTGGCTGTTGACTGCACTAGTGTGGATGGTGACCATGAGACTAAAAAACGCTTCAACTCCCAGTCGATAAGATTTCTTCTTAGGATCAGATTTCACACATTGTCTCCTTGTGCTGCAAGATGGTTGAGTTTCGATTAGATGTAATCTGGAAAATGCTTGGAAAAGCATTCAATAGAGGAATGTTTCCTAATCAAATATCTCTCCAAAACTGAATATGTTCCCTAATTCCCACCTTAAGTGAGGCCATCACTGAAGAATATTTCCTACAGTTCCCTTACATCTCTCCAGACCCCTGTGCCATAAGAGGTACCGACTTTATTAGAGCACCAGTGACTACAAGTGACTATCACTGCCATACTTTGCTTGGATCACTTCCTTCCATAAGCCAGGCTCCTCTTGATTGTATCTCCAATGTCGCTTCAATAGCATACACTTGTTATGTAAAGCCAAGTCTTTGATCCGCAATCCTTCATATTGTTTTGGCAAAGTGACTTTGGCCCATTTAACAAGGTGACATTTTGTGGTCCTTTTTGTTGCCTTCCTAAAGAAAGTCTCCTGATTTTGTCAAGTTGCTTTTTCACCTAACTGGCATAAGGAGTAGGGGCATAAAATAGGTGGGCATGCTGTCCAAGACACTATCGATGATTGTTAATCTACCCCCAGAGAGAGGTATTGTTGTTGCCAGGAGGATAACCTTCTCTCAAACTTTTCCACAATCACATTCCAAACTTGAGTTGATCTATTCCTGGCACCCAAAGGCATACCCAAGTGGGTGGTGGGAAAGGAACCAGAAGGGCAACACATGATATCTGCCATTATCTTCCAAATCGAGGACCCTGTTTGCAGGATATATCATGCTCTTGGACATGTTGATGTGGAGACCTGGCAATGCTTCAAAGAGCATAAGGGTGAGGTTTAGATATTGCACTTGAGGATCAATCAACTCCATATCCTCAATCATATCAGAAAATTCTGACATATAAATGGAGTTCCTGGAACAGTTCTTTGAAGCATACCTTACAATATTGAAGTCACCCTTATAGGATCCAAAATCCCGTGCACAACACATATTTCTCGTAACTAGTATATATATATGTCGTTGCGAGTATTTTTAAAAAACACTTTGCTGAACAGCAAAAAAGAAGGTGGTTTATGTATTAATAGAACTTGAGGCAACTAGTTTTTTTTTAAAAAAACAAAAAATATAAAAATTGAGGCAACATAATAGAAGTTTACTTATGAAATGGTTTTGGAGGAACATGATTTGTGGAGTTGAGTCATTATTGTAAAATATGAGCAACAGGGAGAATGGTGCTCTTAGAAAGTCGCAGCTCCTGTTGGATTGAGTGTCTGGAGTTCTATCAGGAATTTATGGCCTCATTTGCAAGTAATATTAGTTAGAAAGTTGGAAATGGAATAGGGGCTTGTCTTCTAGGTCGAGCTCGTCGCACTAGGCTTGCCTAGTGCGGGTTACCTCTCTTATGTGGTTTGCAAGTTATTGCATAGGAGCGGAGGATTACCTTGTGCGCACCCAAAGGGTAACGGCTGCGGGTTTCCCTTGTCGTAAAAGAAAATGTTGGGAATGGAATGAAGATTTCCTTCTGGTAGGATAATTTGAGGGAACTAGTTTTTCTGAAGAAGCTATTTCCAGACTTTTGCAGTCTGGAATTGTGATGTAACGGTTCGTGATGTAAGGGATCAATAGGGATGGAATCTAAATTGCAGAAGATTTCTAAATGACTTGGATGTTAATAGAATGGGTGAACTAGTCATGGTGCTGCAAACAATTTCAAGGAACTACAACAAATGAAGGTAGATTGATTTTGATGCAACATAGCAGAGGAGAAAACACACTGAAATATGCCTACATTACACTCACTGATCTGGACCCATCTGGCCTTGGAAGCACATTTGGAAAGTTAAAATATCATATAAGGTGACTTGATTTGCTTGGTTTGGTGGTTAAAAGAACCATGGCAGACCCGAGAAAATCTGAAGAGAAAGGGGATGCAACTATGTTTTAAATGTTATGAGATAATTGTCCAAAACACACCTGAACTATCCTTTTTTTTTTTGGAGTTCCATACCTAAACTATTGAGAGTGTGAGTTATACTTAACTATCACTAACTATGAGAAACACACCTCTCTCTTTTATTTCACTCTTACCATGGGGTGTGCACTACATTCTCTCTTTTATTTAAAAAAAAAACCACATTACACTCTACATGGACAAAACATTCCACCTAGACAAAAAATAAATAAATTGTAGTATTAGTTAAAATTAAATATTAGAGTATTATTACTTAAAAATATATATAAAATAAAATATTTTTCTTATCCCACTCCACCACCTCCTCTCACCAAAGGAAAATAATTCTACCCTACCCACCTAGTCCTCCACTTTCATTTTTTTCTCATTTTTAGAAAATTATTTTTTACTTGCAGCAAGATTTTTTTGAAATAATTTTTTTTATTTCTATTAGGTCCGGTACACAAGTAGACAGAAATATTTTTCTAAAAATATGTGTCCATATCTATAAAAAGTGAAAAAAGATAAAAATAAATTAGGAGCGAGGGCTAGATGGGGGATGGTATAGAATTTTATTTATTTTAAAAAATAAAAATAATATCAATTTTTTTAGGAAGGAGTGGAGGGGGTGAAGTTTGAATTTTTTTAAAAACTTCTATAAAATAATTAATAAAAATAAAAGAACGGGATTGTTGGGTGGTGGGGGTATGCGGGTGGGGTTGGGGCTGGATTAGGTGAGAAAAATAGTTTAAATTTTGTTTTTTGGGAGAATATTAATACTTTAATCTTGAACTTTTAACTAATATTAATAGTTTATTTAATTTTTATCAAGGTAGAATATTTTATCCATGTGGCAAAGTTTTTCTCAATAAAAGAGAGTATATTACACACACCACTGAGGTGTGTTTCTCAAACTAATAAGTGACAGTTTAGGTATGAAACTCACACTCCCAATAGTTTAGGTATGAAACTCAAAAAAAGGGGATAGTTTAGGTGTGTTTTTGACACTTATCTCAAATGTTATTTATGTGAGAAGGAATGAGAGAGCATCAACCATTCATTTTTGTATTGTGTAGTGATTTATCAGCTGTGGCTACTTTTTTTAACATGAAAGAAATCAAATGGAACATGCCAAAGCTTCCTGGAGAATTGGTTGCGTCCTGGAACATGGGAAGAAACTTGCGACAGAAGAAATGGTGAAAGACGACAATATCTGAATGTGTTTGGTGGTCTATATAGAAAGAACAGAATGCAAGATATTTTGGAAAAAGAAGTAGTTCTATTTGAAAAATTAAGATGAGCTGTCTATTTTTATTCCACTTTTGGTGTGAAGAACTTATAGAAGAAGCAGAATCACTCTTAGACACTATAGGACCATTGTAAGAAAACACTCACTTTTGTTGTGTTTTGAACTGTTATGCGGCTCCCAGCACAGATTCTGTGCTGGGAATATGTTATACTGTTGCCTTTCTTAAAAAAAAAAAAAGAGTTGCTATGAAAGTATTTCTTTCAAATCTCTTGCTGATCAGAGTTTCAAAAATAAAACTCTTGCTGATCTTGTGTAAATCTTGTCCCAGTTTATGGATGCTCCTACACGCACCTGTTGGTATGCTCTTACAGGGGCTGTTCGCTCGACAACCTTCTTGTCCGCTTTTGTTGGAATCTTTCAGGTAGTTTATGTTCTTGATGCCTCATACATCTGGGAACCTCTAGATTCTTTTTTTGATGCTGCTGGTTGGCTTGCTTAGCTTTACTGATTAGCTTCTCTATCTCAATAAAAGGCTGTCATATGTTTCCACCGGAAGGTAGCATCAAAGGACCATAAGCTTGCATATTGGATAGCTGGGGCTCTCTCAGGCCTCTCTGTGTTGCTGGAGAAGAAAGCTCGACGTGGAGAGCTTGCCTTGTATGTTCTTCCTCGAGCTGCAGATTCTTTGTGGTATATATTGGTGAATCGCCATTTGCTTCCGGATATAAAAAATGCAGAGGTATCTTGTCTCACCTTTCATGCAATTTGGTGTGTTTGCGCTGTCAACCACTAAATGAATTGCATCCTACAATTTATGACTACTTAATTGTCTAATGGTATGATTAAAGCATATTGTGGATAAACATTCGAAGAATTAACCTATTATGGGAAGTTTGTTCTGGAAATATTGGGTTTCTTAAAGTACAGGGGTGATTTTCAGAAATCATAAAGTGAAACTTATCCAAACAAATATGCTTCTGATTATCGTGCAGGTGCCCTTGTTTTGTGCCTGTATGGGTGGTATTATGTACTACCTGGAGCATGAACCAGACACGATGGCTCCCTTCCTCAGAGGCCTGATCCGCCGCTTCCTTGCTAGTAGAATCAGCAATCCTACTCCTCCATCAAACAGAAATGCCTCCTATACATATCTACACACTCTCGATGCCATGAAGGAGCCAAAAAGGCCAGAAATCCATGAGACTGAAACTTTAACTGCAGAGAAATACAACCTTGAATCAATACCAGGACTCTGAGCAACTTTTTGACGCTCAGACCATACTTTTTCCTATTCATCATACCATTTCATGTTAGTTGTCAGGCAGCTATTCCATGCTCATTTTGATCAAACTAGAACTCTTATCAAAGCTCGATTAACCCCTCTTCTTTACATGATTGATTCATGGCATAATGTTCTCATTGTATGTAGGTGAAGGCCAGTTGTTCTGGTGAGATGAAAATCTAACCAGATCTTGTAAATAAATGTGGCTTGTTTAGTTTTTGCTTGGACCGTCAGATATGGTGCAATCAGTTCTAACTGTTGAAGTTAGTAAAACCTTTTTTTTTCCAGGTGAGGTGTACAAGTTGATGAAGTTAATACTATATCATAATTGATCCATTTTATTTTACCCTCCTAAGAATCACTGTCCATCATGGCAATTTAGTATGCAGAGTCAGTTTGCTGTATCTCAGCCAAGGCATTACACTATTATTTTGATTACACTGGTATTCCTGGTCCATTTATTTTCTTTTCCGTTATTTTTCCTGCAATAATCAAGCTGTTTGGGCAAATGATGTTCAGAAAGAAGTTGGGGTTCATTGCAAAAACTATGCCGGGACCTCCCTTGATTAGATGACCGATTTATTTTTATGTTTTTTTGGTGTGTGTTTGTGTGTGATCATGGGATTCAGCTGGAACAAGTTGCATAGAACAGTTGGTAAAGGGCTTCAGATTTCCTGGGGGATGGCGACATCAAGGCATCCTTGCCATTCTATATCACAAGAAAGTTTAAAAAGAGAAAGCAAGAAAAGGGCGAAGGTTTAGGTGCAAAGCTTTGGTGGGACTAGAGAATTGAAAATGCACTTGGGAGTAGTTACACGAAGGCAAAGTATGGCAAAGGCGACCGTCCTGGCTAAGGCCAAGTACAGGGTAATTCTTCAACTTGGAAGAGAATGGCTCGAGCTTGAAAATGGTCCTTTAGCAATGTTAAATGTCAAAGTGAGGAAAAAAGGAGAAATGAGGGACTTTGTTAGCACCAATGGTTGGAATAGGCATGAGAAGGACAGCATCATCAATGCCCATATGCACCAATGTTCCAAGAACTAGAGAGTCCCATTTAAACAAAACTTATTTCACAGGACACGGGTAAATTCAGCATGGAAAGTGATAAGAAGTGAAGAAGAGGTTTTCGCTTACAAAGATGTGTTTCTCAGTAGCTCGCTAGCTGTGTATTTTATGTTGAAGGGTGTACTCTGGGGCAGACATGCTTACAATGGTGGAGAAGATGAGCAACTATGCTAATGAAGATGGTGTATACAATGCCATGCATTCTTATGTGCTGGCAGCCATGGAAAACATCTTGGACATGTAGTATCGGCAAGCTCTGCATCAGTTAAACATGGTATTTTTAAACAACATCAAACTCTTTAGTTGGCCAAAAATTTACTCATTGATCTCTCTGGCTGGAATTGATAATTGGTCAAATCCCATTTATTAAAGTTTGGTAGAAGCATTTATACCTCATTTAAGGTTTATCAGAAAGCTGGCCCTTAAACAAAGCTTACTGTAAATAGCTTTATGGTTCGAAGGAATAAATATCTACTGGTAGATCTTGCCAGGGTGTTTAGAAAGGAGAGAAAGGTGAAATGGTGAACTTGTCAATACTAATTAGGTAAGTTACTGACGTACCTATTACTATTGGGGAGAAAAGATTAGAGTTCGGAGCTAAAAGGGTGGTAAAAAAAAATTGAGTCAATATTTCAAACAACAAAAGAAGTGGGGATGAAACCAAAAGGGTAAAGGCGCAATAATTTTTCGCTGTTAACAGAGTTAATTAAAATAAAGAAAGGCGCAAGAAACCTTTCCTTTTGTGTGGGGCCTTTTGTTCTGTGCATCCACCCGGTGGACCCCAACCCCTCATCCCTTTATTGATTTCCCCTACTCCTTTATATTTCAACTCTTTTTTCTTTGCTTTTAATAATTTATAAGAGTATTTACATAAATAATACATTATATATTAAATATTACTCTTTTTAGGGTACTTCTTTTTTATTACAATTTATAACATATTTTATTAATAAATTATAAGAACACTCTTCTCTTTCTTCGTCTTTTTCTCTTTTTCTTTCTCTTTCTTCTCCTATCTTCTGATGTCTTTTTTCTTCTTTTTTCTCCTTTTCTCTCTTCCTATTTCAATTTTTCATTTTCCTCCTCATTCAACTCCCAATCTTTAATATTATAAGTTGTTATGAATTTTATTATTATATTTTAATAAATATAATACATTTTCTAATAATGTAAAATTAATTAAATCATACTGAAATATTTAAAATTCACATATAATACTTATAATTAAATTGTACTGAATATATTTGATATTCAAATATAACACTTATA
>JBCEWC010021521.1:0-10434 GCA_038996855.1 Solanum aculeatissimum | reverse complement strand
ATAAATATAAAATAATTAGTATAAGATATTAACTAAATTATTATTTTAATCCACCAACTAAATTAATTATCTAAAATGACTCTTTAACTTAATAACACAAATTATCGAATAGTCCAAGTTTTTTTCTATTTAAATTTACGAAAAGGATCTTTTATGAAAAAGTCTGAACTCACTCTCAAATGATCAACGAGTTATTACAACTTTGATGCATTTTGTTTTTATTCTATGACGAGTCTATTTGAGTGAGTCTGAATGATTGTTTGAGTTGAGTCTAATTGATTTCCTTGATTTACTGCGGTGATGAGAAATTGAGATAAGTTGAGTTGAGATAACCCAATGAAGTTGAAACTTGAGTTGATTGGTACAAATATTATTTAGATTTGAGACGATTAGTGAGTTGAGAATATTTTAGACTTGGGAGGAGTATCGAGCACCGAGATGCGAGCGAGTAAATAACTACTCTAACCCACAAAACTACGTTGCCAGTGTAGGATAATCGTACAACACATTCTAGTGATTCTTGTCCCAAAAGATGGACATTTTTAAGGATCCATGAGAGAGAGTTGATCATTCTTTACCTTGGCAAGTTTAGGACGGGCATGGGGAATAACGTCACCTTCATTGTACATCACCAAACTAAAGGTGGTGGGATTGGATGTCGATTAAGAGAAACTCCTAAGCAAACACTAATTCAGTATAATATTAAGACTGAGTTAAACACTACTGAGTCTATTTTTTTTAGAAAGCATGACTTATTTTAAACTTGTCGATCTATTGAGTTGAGTTATAAGTTGATTGATATAAGGTGAGTGAGTTGAGATTTACTTTCTTGAGCCATTTTACATACCAGTATATTCCATGTACTGATATCCATTTGGACTTATATCATTTTATGATGCAGATACTGGTGATAGAGGACTCCAGCCCGCGCATCGTTGAGGTCCAGTGTAGTACATTTTTAGAGTTGGTGAGCCCTCATTACTATTTGGAGGAGCTATTTTACTTTTTTTCATTTGAGCACCTTTTACGTAGTTCTTTGATTGGGGGTAGCCATGGCATGTTGTGGTACCATCTAGATGTTTAGAGATAGAGGCTTCATACACATGTGAGTAGAGGATTTGTTGATTGTCATTTATTTTCCAAAATTGAGCATTGGAAACTATTACAGTGATACAGTTTTAATTATCTATTTGAGGATTATTGTAAGTATTCTTCTGTTGTTGAATATTGATGTGATGATGAGGTCAAGTGATTATCTTGGGGAATCAGAAACAGTTCTTCTAGTGTCGGCCACACCAAGGGTACCCTTCTGGAGCGTGACAAACATGGTATGGGAGCACAGAGTTCAAGTGTCCTAGGGAGTCTCTGAAGTTGTGTCTACTAGAGTCATGCTTATGGGTATTTTGTGCACCACACTTTATAAACAGGAGGCTATAGGACATTAGGAATGCTTAGACTTCCTTGTATTATGAGTTCGTGTGACGGAGTTTAACTCTATTAAAAAGATCTTGTCTAATTTTTGTATTACATATTTGTAGATCGTGCCTCCATACGTACCGTGACTCAAAGAAATGCTTCAGCTAGAAATATTGAGAATACCCCTTCTGAGGCGCCCGTTCAAATAGAAACAAGGGGTTGGGGTAGACCAACTAGGGCTACTGGTGTTCCACAGGCACCTACTGCTCTATTTGCCCTAACTACAAAGGCCAATTTTCGGGGAGCTATCACTATGTTCAGCCAATTAATGGCTACTCAGAGTGGGAGTTGGAGTTCACGGGCTCCTAGATTTAGTTCTCAAGAGCCAATTGTTTCCACTAGACTTGGTGATTTTTCTAAGAATGAAAAATCTAAGGTTGAGGAGGACCCTCAAAATATTATTGATGAGATGTGAAAAGTCCTGAAATCATACACACGACTGAGACTGAGGGAGTTGAGCTTTCTGCCTATCATCTCAAAGATGTGGCAATCATGTGGTACAATTAGTAGGAGGAGGGTCGAGCAGAGGATGTTCAGCCTACTGTATAGAGCAAATTTGAAAATGCCTTCCACGATCAATTCTTTCCACGAGAGTTGAGGGAAGCGAAGGTTGAGGAGTTTGTTAACTTGAAGTAGGAGGGGATGACTATCAACGAATACATTTGTCTAGCTGTCTAGGTATACTCCAAAGATGGTCCAAGACATGAGGGCAAGAATGAGGAAGTTTGTGTCCGACCTGGGTAGACATGTAAAGAAAAAGTGCAATGCAACATTAATGATCCCATGTATGGATATTTCCATAGTTTTGGTGTATGCCCAGTAGACTAAAGAGGATAAGAAGAGAGACAGAGAAAAACATCTAAGTGTGAAGGCCAAGTCAAAAGGACCTAAGCCAAGTCAGCATAAGCAGGGTAAGGGAGATAAGTCTTACTTCGAGAAGAGGTCTAATAGCTATCCACTATCTTAAACCACTGTACTAACTTCGAATACCCAGTATTATCAGAGGTCCCAAGGACAACCTGACTTTAGAGCACAAGGTTTGCAATCACAGGCTAGCGGAACCCTTGGCTCTAAAGGGAATCCACCTTATGGGAAGTATGGCAAGATGCACCTGGGAGAATATAGAGATGGAGGGAAGTATTGCTACAAATGTGGACAACCAGTCCATTTTCAAATGGAGTGTTCGATGTGAGGCAATAAGACCTAGTCTTCTACCACAACACCACCACCTAGAGGTAATCAAAGGGGTATTGCACCAGGGACAAATGATGGGACAAACTGTCTATATGCGATGGGGAACTAGCAGGACTAAGAGGTTGCACCAGATGCTAGGATGGGTATGCTTTGAGTCTTTACTTTTGATTGTTATGCCTTACTTGATCCGGGCGCAACTTATTCCTATGTGATGCCATATGTGGTTGGTAGATTTGAGATCCTTCTTAAATGTCTACTTGGGCTATTTTCTATTTTCACTCCTGTTGGTGAGCCTAAAAACGTTGAGAGAGTCTATAGAGATTGTGTGGTTTCCATCTATAATAAGGATACTCTTGCTGATTTGATTGAGTTGGAGATGGTTGATTATGACGTGATCCTTGGCTTGAACTAGCCTCATGCCTGTTATGCCTCTGTTGATTGCAGAACTCAAACTATCAAATTTCAGTTTCTGAATGAACCTGTTATTGAGTAGAAAGATGATTCTATTTCCCCTAAGGGTAGGTTTATTTCCTACATGAAGGCCCAAAAATTAATATCGAAGGGATACATCTATAACCTTGTACTAGTTAAGTCTGATGATGTTGAGCCTCCTACTCTTGAGTCTGTACCGATCATGTATTAGTTTCTTGAGTATCTTCTTGGAGTCCTCCTTATAGGGAGATCAACTTTGGAATTGATATTTTTCTTGACACTCATCCTATTTCTATTCCACGATATAGAATGACCCTTGCAGAGTTGAAAGAGCAGTTGAAAGATTTTTCGGAGAAGGAATTTATTAGGACGAGTATTTCACCATGGGTTTCTCTGGTCCTATTTGTGAAAAAAAAAATGGTTACCTCAGGTTATGAATCAACTATCGCCAGTTGAATAAAGAGACAATCAAGAATAAATATATTCTCCCGAGTAAAATGACCAGTTTGACTAACTTTAGGGTGCCACTATTTTCTTTAAGATAGACATGAGATTAGGCTATCGCCAGTTGAAAGTGAGAGAATGTGACATCCCAAAGATGACTTTTTGAACTAGATATGGTCACTTTGAGATTCTGGTAATGTCCTTTGGACTGACCAATGCTCCTGCCTCTTTCATGGACTTGATGAACAAATTATTCGGACAGTACCTTGACATATTCATGATTGTGTTTATTGATGAGATATTGGTGTACTCCATAGATGAAGAAGAACATGTTGATCACTTTCGAATTGTTCTTCAGATGGTCAAGGATAGTAAGTTGTATGCCAAATTCTCTAAGTGTGAGTTTTTGCTCAAGTCCATAGCTTTTCTTAGCCATATTGTTTTGGGTGATGGTATTTAAGTAGATATGCAAGAGATTGAGGCAGTTAAGAACTGGCCTAGACCTACCTCTCCGATAGATAGAAAAAGTTTTCTGGGATTGGCTGATTATTATCGGAGATTTATTATTGGGTTCCCCTCCATAACAGCACCGCAGACTAAATTGACTAAGAAGAAGGTAAAGTTTTAATAGTCCAATGAGTGTGAGAGAAGTTTCCAAGAGCTGTAAACAAGGTAAACTACTGCCCCAGTGTTAACCTTACCTGAAGGGGCTGATGACTTTATCATTTATTGTGATGCCTCTAGAGTGGAATTGGGATGTGTGTTGATGTAGAGAGGTAAAGTAGTTGCTTATGCTTCTAGACAGCTCAAGGTTCATGAGAGGAATTATCCAACCCCTGATCTTGAGTTGGCTACGATGGTATTTGCACTTAAGATTAGGCACTACTACTTGTATGGGGTCCACGTAGATGTGTTCACTAATCATAAGAGCCTGCAATATGTATTCAGCCAGAAAAAGCTTAACTTGAGACAAAGAAGGTGGCTAGAATTTCTCAAAGACAATACCCTAAGCATCCTCTACCACCCAGGTAAAACTTATATAGATGTTGATGCTCTTAATAGGTTGTCTGTGGGGACCACTGTTCATGTGAAAGAGGAGAAGAAAAAGTTAGCTAAAAAGGTTCACTGATTGGCGCAATTGGGAGTTCAACAAGATGAGTCTGGTGAAGGTGGAGTGTTTGTGCAAAATAGATCTGCATCAGCTCTAGTAGTGGAGGTGTAGGAGAAAAAAGATCAAGATCCTATCTTAATATAATTGAAAGCATATGTGCATAAGCAGAAGGTGATGGCTATTGTCAAAGGAGGAGATAGAGTATTGAGATATCAAGGCAGGCTGTGTGTTCCAGATATTGATGATGTTCGAGGGAGGATCATGGCAAAGGCTCATAATTCCAGATATTCCATTCATCCGAGATTGACTAAGATGTATCATGACTTGAGGGAGGTTTATTAGTGGAGAAGAATGAAAAAAGACATCGTTGAGTTTGTCTCCAAGTGCTCGAATTGCCAACAATTGAAAGTTAAGCATCATAGGCCATGTGGAGTAGCTCAGAACTTTGAGATCCTAGAGTGGAAGTGGGAGATAATCAACATGGACTTTATTATAGGTTTATCGAGGTCTTGCAAACTGTATAATTTAATTTGGGTGATAGGTGATAGGATGACAAAGTCGGCACACTTTTTGGCAATGAAAACTACTGACACCGCGGAGGACTTTGCACAGTTATACATCAGAGAGATTGTGAGGCTACATGGTATCCCTTTGTCCATAATTTCAAGCCTAATTCACTGCTCAATTTTGGAGGTCTTTTTAGAAAGGCTTAGGCTCTAAGGTGAATCTCAACACTCCCTTCCACCCTGAAACCAATAGCCAAGCAGAGTGCAACATTCAAACTTTGGAGGATATGTTGAGGGCATACATTATTGACTTTAAAGGTAATTAGGATAACCATTTGCATTTAATTGAGTTTTCTTACAATAACAACTTCCATTTGAGTATTCAGATGGCTCCATATGAAACACTTTATAGGAGGAGGTGTAGATCATCGATTGGTTGGTTCGAGGTGGGTGAGGCAGAGTTGGTTAGGCAAGAATTAGTTCACCAAGCCATGGATAAAGTGAAGATCATCCGAGAAAGATTAAAGAATGCACAGAGTTGATAGAAATCCTATATCGATTTTAGGAGAAGAGATTTGGAATTTGAGATTAATGATTAGGTGTATCTGAAGGTGTCCCCCATGAAGGGTTTGATGCGATTTGGAAAGAAATAAAAGTTGAGTTTGAGGTATATTGGCTCTTACCAGATCATAAAAAGGTGGGCAATGTAGCCTACTAGTTGGAATTACCACTAGAGTTGGTGGCCATCCATCTGGTCTTCTATATTTCCATGCTTAAGAAGTGCTTGGGAGATACACAGTTGGTTATGCTTGTTGAGAGTATTAGAGTAAAATATAGCCTGATCTATTAGGAGATTCTTGTCCAAATCATCGATAGATAAGTTTGAAAGTTGAGAACCAAAGAGATTGCATCTGTCAAGATGCTATCGAGAAATCAGTTTGTAGAAGAAGCTACCTGGAAAAGTTAAGGAGGATATCAAAGTGAAATATCCATACATACTCCCACTTGCTGCCAATGAGAGAGTTGATGCTAATAATCCTTTCCTCTTTCTTTGAAATACATTTTATTTTGAGTCTGACAAATGATAGGGTCCTAGAGTCCAAGTGATGATTGAGTTGATTGTTGACTGCTTATTTGCTTTATTTGCTTACTTTCTTGATTGATTGGTATCATAATGAGTTATGAGTTGTATGAGTGTTGGAGTTCAAGATAGAATTCGTGCCTCGACTAAGTTCCTAGATTTTTCTCCTCATTCAAGGACAAATGATCCTAAGGGGGAGATAATGTAACACCTCTAATTCATCCTGCCTAATATGATAGGAGACCTAGAGAAAAACTGAGAAAGATGACTAATAAAAGCCACTGGGAGAAAACCACAAGGGCAATCTATGGCTCGTGGAGAAATCTATGGCTCGTAGATGAGGTCTTATAGATCATTCATGTGACTAGAAAATTTTCCTATATTTGAGAATCCAGGATACGAGGTATACGACCTGTATGGGATTCCATGTCCCGTAAAAGAGGTTTTTTGAATTGGGATCTAAAAATCAACCTCTCATGATATACAGAGATACGAGTTGACATATGGCCCGTAGAACCATCTATGGCTCTTAAGTCCGATTTCGTAGGTTGAAGTTTTGAGAAACTATATTTTTTGAAACTTGAAACCACGAGATATTAGACATCTTGTACGTTATCCTATGACCCGTAAAATGAAGTTTCATTAGTTTTGTGTCAATTTTAGTAGCTTAATACGAGAGGCCATCTACATCCCATAAAAAGATCCACGACCCATAGATGGGGTTTTGTGGGTGTCTACAACAGTTTTAATAAGGGTATTCTATCCTTTTTCCATCCCCCTTTTAATTAATTCCTTGGACATTTTAGACTTAATTTAAGTCCTAAAATAAAACCCTAGAGAATCTCTACCATACTTTCACGCTTAGAGATTTCTTGAGAGCAACAGAGAGGAGAGGAAAATGAAGGCTTCGAGTATAATACGAGGATCGACTAAGGTTTGATTATTTCTACTATTTAAAGGTATGTAACTCTTCCTAAATTGTTGAACTATATTTTTTCACATGCTTGTGCACCTACCTGAGTCAAAATTGAGAACTAGAGTTGAGTTTTGATATTCCTACCATCTAAATACCAAATATTTTGTGCTTATAATGAATTCTTATGATGATGTATGAGATAATTGTTGCATTGCACAATTATTAATGTGAAATTGAAATACAAATTTTATACTTGATATCATGAACCCCAAATTGCATGATTTTATGAAAGTCTATACATGAATTGAGTGGAGGTTTGAGCTTGATTTTCTGAGTTGAGTAAATTGAGTAAAAATGAGCATGAGGAGCAGAGTGTATTGTAATTGCATGTCCTTTGATGCATTTTTCTTGTATTCTATGAAGATTCTATTTAAGTAAGTCCAAATGACCGTTTGAGTTTGAGTTTGCGTTAAGTCTAATTGATTTCCTTGATTGACTGAGTTGATAGGAAACTGAGACGAGTTGAGTTGAGATAACCCAATAAGGTTGAGACTTGAGTTGTTTGGTACGAGTATTATTGAGATTTGAGTTGATTGAAGAGTTAAGCATATTTTAGTCTTAGGAGGAGTATCGAGCATTAAGATGGGAGCGAGTAAATAACTACTCTAACCAACAAAACTACATTGCTAGTGTAGGATAGTCATACAACACGTTCTTGCAACTCTTGTCCCAAAAGATCGACATTTATTATGGATCCATGAGAGTTGGTCGTTCTTTACCTTGACAAGTTTAGGACGGGTGTGGCAACAACGTCACCTTTGTTGTGTATCACAAAACTAAAGGCAGTGGGATTGGATGCCGGTTAAAAGAACTCCTTAGAAAACACTAATTGAATATAATATTAAGACTGATGTTAAACAGAGTTAAAAACTACTGAGTCTATATTGTTTAGACAACATGACTTATTTTAAACTTGTCTATCTATTGATTTAAGTTATGAGTTATTTGAGCTGAGGTGAGTGAGGTTTGAAGTGTTTCTCCACTATTGCAGTTCCACTAACTAGACTTACTTAGAAGAACGTGGTGTTCTATTGGTCCGTAGAGTGTTAGAAGAGCTTCTAAAACCTCAAGTTATTGTTTACTTCAGCTCCTATTCTGACATCGCCAGAGGAGGGTGTCGATTTCACACTCTATTGTGTTGGTTGGGGAGTGGGGCTAGGTGGTGTGTTGATACAAAAAGTAAAGGTTATTGCTTATGCTTCTTGATAGTTGAAGTTCCATGAAAAGAACTACCCTACCCATGATTTTGAGTTAGTTGTGGTTGTGTTCATGTTGAAACTATGGTGTCATTATCTTTATGGCCTCCATTATGATATTTTTACTGGCCATCACAGTCTTCAGTATATCTTTAGTCAACAGGATCTAAATCTAAGAAAAAGAAGGTGGATTAAGCTCCTAAACGATTATGACTTGACTATTTTCTATCATCCTAGGAAGACCGATGTGGTGGCTGATGAATTAAGTAGGAAAATTTCTAGTATGGGGAGCCAAATAACTATTCGAGTTGAGGAGCGATCATTGGCTAGAGATGTTTAGAGGTTACCTAATAGGTTTGTGAAGTTGTAGATTTTAGAGCAGGGTGGAGTGCTTTCTTCTATTGAGGCCCTCTTATCTTTGATGGGTCAGATTCGTGAGAAGCAGTTTGAGGATGAGATATTGTGTATTATTCAGCAGAAAGTGACTAGAGGTGAAACTAGGAAGCAAATCTTGATTCTGATGGTGTTTTGAGGAGTGAGAGTCATATTTGTGCGCCTATGGTATGAGATTTGACCAGGTTGATACTAGAGAAGGCACATTGTGCTAGATATTCCATTGACCCGGGGGCAGTGAAGATGTACCACGATTTGATACAATATTATTTGTCACGACCCCGAAGGGGGCCTAGATGTGACATGGCGAAAGACAACCCGAAGGTCCACGATCAAGCCATCATCACACACATAATTGGTTCGAAAGCGTAGAAGTAAACATATAACACATAAGCTCTAAGGGGCGGGTAAGTAGGACTCAAGCTATAGTGGCACACCGGGGTTGTGGGACTTTCCACAAAAGCACATAATCAACACACGATCCCAACATCAAGTCACAAGAATAATCAATACCATTTCCATAATCAAGGCTCATAAAGCATAACATTTCAATAGTCATAATATTCAACAATTACAATCCAACGTACATGAGTTTAGTATGTCCAACAAGCCTCTGCATAAGATAAGCGGGGCCTCGACATAGTTTGAGGCTCACCCTCAATACATAACTAAAGAAAAGTAAAAGAAAATACTAGCTAGATAGAAAATGGTTGTTGCCCTTGAACTAAAGGGTTCACCACAAGCAATAGACTTCAAGATGATCACACGTTGTCCGGTGGAGTATAGAAGTCGTCTCCGATTCCTACATTGTTAGAACATGTAGACAAGAGTATAGGTTAGCACAATAAAATACTAAGTATTTGGGCACACAAATGCTTATGCACATGAACCTATAACAACCTACATGGCTAAGGCACATATATAGAAGTGAATATAAGAAAGAACAATATATCAATATGCCATAAAAATCATGATGCATAAAATGCCATAATGCTTATAATATAGAGGGATTGAACCATAACCGACATCCAAATCCATGTGAGATACAACACGAACTTGCCCAATGAAAGCCCTCCAATTGGATTGGAGAATATTACTTGCCAAAGGTAATTTCACCATACCTTACGGGCCTCCCATTTCGGTGTGATGGCCACCTTTCTTATGGGTCACCCATTTCAATAGGATTTACATAACATAGCATAACATATCATATCAAATCATACCTTATGGGTTTCCCATTTCGGTAGCACCTACGTTGGCACATAGTTTCAAGAAAGGAGTGGGACTCTTGGTGATAGCCCACTTACTACACCAATCCTTCTCGGTACTAAGTCATCATCCCACAAGAATATGTATACATATACATTCTTTTAAAATGGAAACTTGGCACTCGAACATCAAATCATGCATACTTGGGCTTAGAAGCCAAACATACTTTTCATGTCAAACTACATACATAAGAGTAGCTCCATACTTGTCATATCATATTATATCATATTGGTGCAAGCACCCATGTTGCTCAAAGAGACATATCATAGACGTAGTGTAATCACAACTTAGCCATAACCCATACTTGTTCAAAATCATAGTCATAAACATGTTTGGGACTTAGCCCATATCAAAAC
>JBCEWC010021520.1:0-10436 GCA_038996855.1 Solanum aculeatissimum | reverse complement strand
ATGGTTAGAACATGTAGACAAGAGTATGAGTTAGCACAATAAAGTACTAAGTATACGGGCATGCAAATGCATATGCACATGAACCTATAACAACCTACACGTCAAGGGCACATATATAGAAGAGAATACATGAAAGAACAATATATCAATATGTCATGGTGATCATGATGCATGATATGCCATAATGCTTATAATATAGAGGGGATGGAACCATAACCAACATCCAAATTCATGTGAGCTATAACATGAACTTACCCAATGAGGCCTCCCATTGGATCGGAGAAGATTACTTGCCAAAGGTAATCCATACCACACCTTACGGGCCTTCCATTTTGGTGTGATGGCCACCTTCCTTACGGGCCTCCCATTTCGGAAGGATTTACATAGCATAGCATATCATATCAAAGCATACCTTACGGGTCTCCCAATTCGATAGCAACCAATGTTGGCACATAGTTTCGGGAAAGGGGGTGGGACCCTTGGGAATAGCCCACTTACTACTCCAATCCTTTTCAGTACTAAGTCACCATCCCACAAGAATACGCATACATATACATGCTTTTAAAATGGAAACTTGACATTTGGACATCAAATCATGCATACTTAAGCTTAAAGGCCAAAATCACTTTCATTACTCTTATGCGTACTTAACAAGAGTCAAACACTTTTCATAATCATGCTTCATAGGCTAAAAACCCAAACAAACTTTCATGTCAAACTTCATGCATAAGAGTAGCTCCATACTTGTCATACTTGTCAAATCATACTATTGTAAACACCCATGTTACTCAAATATCCATATCATAGACTTAGTGTGATCACAACTTAGTCACAACCTATACTTGTTCAAAATCATAGTCATAAACACGTTTGGGACTTAGCCCACATCTAAACTTTCATGAAAATCCATGATCATGCATGCAAATTTCATGAGGAACAATGAGAATAGCATGGATACTAGAATTCAAACTTTAAATTCAAATCAAGAGTAATTCATAAGAAATTCAAGTTAAATCAACCTTCAAAATATCATTTAGATACTACCCATGCATCGTTCAAGAGTAAAAGGGATATGCATAACTTGATCATCATCAAAACCATTAAATCTTCATATAATTCAAACTTAAATCAACTTTAAATCACCTAATTTCTACAGCACACAAGCCCATTCAATTAAATACTTTAAAATTTAAAGAACCCAACCTTAAAGAAAACTTGAAATCATAAATTAAGGAGGAGGGTTCTTGGGTCATCATGGATGAAAGGAAATCCATGAATCAAACCCACATACCTGGAAATTAGTCAAGAGAATTAAAGGATTTCACAACAAAGATGATCTTCCCCAAATTTCTTCAAGCTTTTATCAATGGAGGTCAAGAGAATTGAGAGAATTTCAAAATGAATTGAAGAGTGTTAGAATGGTTGAAAGAGGATTAAGGTTTGATTTAGGGGGTTTAAGAAATCTTAGAAAGCCTAAAAGGGGCATAGGATTTAGTTAAATTATGAATTTACCATTAATAAAATGGACTAATTAATTAAAACAGTGCCACACGGAAGGCTACAGTGTTCGTCCATTGGTACACGGTCCGTGTACCTGGCCGTGTAACTTGACTTGATCTCGTCTTCGGCTTGAACATTTGGGGGACTTTCTGGATCACTCCACGGGGGTCTCCCGGACCGTGTAGCTGCACACAGACCGTGTAGCTGCATACGGACCATGTACTAGTCCGTAGAGCATCCCTTGGTTCAGAGTCCAGCCCCGAACCCTTGCTAACTTTTTGCCCCACTTCACGGGCCCCTCACGGGCTGTAAAGTGTCTCACAGATCGTGGAGTGGTCCGTGGGACTTGAATTGGTCCTTGGCTAGGACCCTGGCCTCCAAGAGCTCACTGGACCACCATACGAGCACCCCCACCGACCGTAGACCACCACACGGTCCGTGGTCTACCCCATAGCCCATTTCCAGAACCTTGTTTCCATCGTCCTTCCAAATATGGGCAGTCTCACTGTTTCGGCCATAACTTTCACATACAAACTTCGAATTGAGTGAAACCAGTTGCGTTACGAAGATAACTCAATGAGATCCAATTTGATATATAGCAAATCACACAGTTCAACCCGCACCAAAAGTTATGATCTTTCAAAGTACACTGCCCAACCGGTCTCACAACCTCACCAAAAGCTCCGTTTTGAATCCGGCCACTTAAATACAACCCATGGCTACCAAAATTCAACCACGATCAGTTTAACACTAACCTTGACCAACCATTACGAAGTTTAAAAATTTTTGGATCGTTACACTATCCCACCAAAATTCCAACTAATTCAACATAATTTCACACAGTCCAGAAAAAGGAAAACCATAGTCTACTTGTAGGTCGATCATGTATGCTCTAACTAACTCCGTTGGAGCTTTTGCCTTTCGAACGACCTCTGAACACTGCCACACTATCAAAAATAGATCCTCAATATCATTACGGTTGTTTTTGAGACCCGCATTCAGTATTCCAAAATTGGCCTCAAAAGTTGGTCCAAAACAACACTCCCAGAAATGATCATATCATAAAAATCTCAAAATTTTGGCTAAGATCATATCATAAAAATCTCAAAATTTTGGCTTACTACAAAAAAAAAAGACCACAGCTACAGGTGCAAAATTACCAGAAACTGAGTTCTGAAAACCGAAATAAATCACATCATAATGATCACCACAATAAACCCATGAATTAGGTTTTTGAATCACCCAATTTTGACCTATATTGATCAAGTTATGAGTTTTCAAAAATTCTACAAGTTTTAGTTCAAAAATAGAAAATGTAGCAGCTAAACTAAAATTCTCACCTCCAACAAAGCTCCCCAGTCACTTTTCGACTCCACAAGCGTGTTCTTTGCAAAACAAATCTTTCAATTTAGACCCAAGAATCACTCAATTCAGACCAAAAACGCTCTTTAAATCAAATTCTAAAGTTTCCGAGAATTCTGTCCCAACACCTTCCACCTATTTAGAGAAATGTTTTCCTTTATTGTTAGGAAGCGCAACACCTTCCACCTATTTAGAGACATAGTCAACAAGAACCAATATATATTTGTTCCTATAAGAACTGATGAATGGCCTTATGAAGTATATCCCCTAAATATCAAATAATTTGATCACCATAATGGGGTTTAGTGGGAGCTCGTGCTTCCGAGTAATACCACCTTCTCTTTGGCACTTGTCATATGTCTTGGCATAGTCGTGGGCATCTAGGTGGATAGTTGGCCAATAATAGCCACACTAGAGGATCTTATGTGCTATTCGGATTCCACTGTGATGCCCTCCTACTAAGGATGAGTGGCATGCCTCTAAAATACCCATCATCTCTATCTCAGGAACACAGCGATGAATAATCCCATTTGTACATACGCGGAACAAATAGGGTCATTCCAGAAAAACTTCCTCACATCAGACATAAACTTATGGCGTTGGTGAGTAGTCAAGTCTGGTGGTAAAATGTCACTAACCAAATAGTTTACATAGTCTGCGAACCATGGTATCAAGTCCTGAGATGTTGTCAGCACTCTCTCATCAGGGAATGAATCATCAATATTGACCCCAGCATCAAGCTTTGCTATGGCTTCATCCTTTAATCTAGATAGGTGGTCTACAACTTGATTTTATGTCCCTTTTTGTGTCAATCACGTCAAGGTCAAACTTTTAAAGAAAGAGTACCCATCAAATCAACCTTGGTTTTGCATCTTTCTTCGTCATTAAATACTACAATGCTAAATGGTTAGTATGTACAATGAATTTGGTCCCCAAAAGATAAGATCTGAATTTCTCAAACGCAAAAACCACTGCAAAAGTAACTCCTTCTCTGTGCCAGTGTAGTTTTATGTGCTACATTTAAGGATTTGCTAGTGTAATATATGGGACGTAAGATCTTCTCTATGTACTATCCCAACACCACACCAAGTGCGACCCTGCTTGCATCACACATGATCTCAAAGGGCTTTAACCAGTCTAGAGCAATACTAATAGGAGTTGATATCAACTTCTTCTTCAATCCTTCAATCACTCTCAGGCATAACTCATACTTAGTCTCCTTCTCAAGTATTTTGCACAGATGGTGTGCAATCTTTGAGAAGTCCTTTATAAAGCGCTGATAGAATCCTGTGTGACCTACAAAGCTTCTCACACCTTTGACAGATATGGGTAGAGGAAGCTTTTCAATAACCTCCACTTTAGCTCTATCCACTTTAATGCCATTTC
Organism: Solanum aculeatissimum; assembly: GCA_038996855.1. NCBI lineage: Eukaryota > Viridiplantae > Streptophyta > Magnoliopsida > Solanales > Solanaceae > Solanum > Solanum aculeatissimum. The sequence goes on along the minus strand of JBCEWC010021520.1, from coordinate 6,188 downwards.
TAGAGATTATGTGCCCCAACACAATGCCTTCCTTCACCATGAAGTGACACTTCTCCTAATTTAGAACCAAATGACATTATTCACATCTCTGAAGCACCGAATACAAATGCTTCAAACAATATTCAAATGAGTCGCCAACTACACTAAAGTCATCAATGAATACCTCAATCATATCTTCCACTATGTCTAAGAAGATGGACATCATGTACCTCTGGAATGCTGTTGGTGCATTGTAAAGCCCAAATGTTATCCTTTTAAATGAAAATGTGTCATAGGGACATATGAATGTTATCTTCTATTGGTCCTTTGGAGAAATAGAGATCTGATTGTAGCTCGAGCAACCATTAAGAAAATAGTACCAGCCCTTTCCTACCAGACAATCTAACATCTGATCCATGAACGAGATAGGGAAATGGTAGTTGTCCGTCGAGGCGTTGAGCTTCTTATAGTCCATACACGCCATCCATTTGGTGCCTGGTTGCATGGGGATCAATTTATTGCTCGCATTTTGGACCACTGTGATACCTCCCTTCTTTGGAACACACTGGGTCAAGCTTACCCATTCACTATCTGTAATTGGATATATTACACCTGTGTCCAACCACTTGATGATTTCTTTATGCACGACCTCTTGAATGGGTGGGTTTAGGAGCCTTTGGTGTTCAACACTCCGCTTATAGCCTTTGACCAATTGAATTTTATGAGTGCATACTCAGGTGGAATGTCAAGGATGTCTGCAATTGTCCATCCGATAGCCTTTTTGAACTATTTGAGCATCACGATTAATGTATTTACCTGTTTGTCCATCAGATCTGCAGCAATGATAACAGGAAATGTGTTGTTAGCACCCAAAAACACATATCTCAGATGGACTAGAAGAACTTTCAATTCTAACACAGGTGGCTCCTCGATGGATGGTTTCGTGGGTGACAACTCCCGATCTTTCAAGTCCAGTTCAAGCTTAGCTTGACGTCTTGTGAAACTGGATACTCCTAGGGCTTCAATTGTATCCTCATAGTTCGGGATGTCGTCGCTTTCAAAATTCATTAGTACTACCTCCACAGTGTCGACACCCAGTCGTTCCTCAATTGGCACTTCTAGTTTCTCCTCATTTTAACCATGGTTCAGATCGGTTTGGACCATCCTTCGCTATATTCCTCTGCTGAAACAAAACAAAAATAATAAAAAATGTATCATGAGGAGAATAAGGGTTAACTCCCAAACTGCTTAAATCAAACAAGTCTAGCCGTATTTCTCGACAATGGTGCCAAAATATATGATGTCGCCCAAGCTATACCTCTTTTTTGAAGGTTGAAGAGGTTGTTATCAAATAATATAATCTAACCAAGGTTAGGGTCGAACCCGCTGGGAATATGGTAGACTCCAGAATAATTCAAAGTAAAGTGGGGCGATTAACCTACTTATCTTTCAAAAGGGAGGGGTTGTAATTGCAATAAAATAAACCTAAACTAGTGCTAGTGTTGTGAAATCAGTAGACGAGGTAACTAGGGTATTGTGATCCCTATGATTCTCTAACTTAGTATTACCAAATAATCATAATCGTTTCTAGTGTGTAGCATGCAGAACGATAAGTTAAGTTTACCAAACTCTTTGATCTAGGTGAAAGGTAAATTCCACAATGGGATTTGATCCATCTCCGTAGTGTGACATTATTAACCCTTACCTATTGTCCCAGTAAAACCTCCTCTTGATCCAGTTTGGTTTATTAGACGAGAAAACATCAATCAAATCCTGTTAATTTCTCTCTTTTCCTATTCATTACTACCTTGATCCAGTCAGTAACACTAGGCAAGTTCTAACGTTGGCCATCATTAAAAAGCAATTAAAATGAAGAGAAATAATCAATACATGTATGCACACCTTCCAAGAATTATGAATTATCCAATTTTACTTTGTTATTTCTTCATGGTTCCCACAACCCTAGTCGTAGATATAGCTACTCATGATTAGTGTAGATGCAAGAATCATGATACTGAATAGCATAACTAAGCACTTACACAAATGAATTTAAGATCAAGAAATCTAAACTCTTCAAGAAAAATCACAAGTACGAATGAAGAACACCAAATATTGTTTTCCACGTGATTTTATGATTTTCTCGCTCTAAAAATTGTCAAACTCTCTAACCTCTCCAACTTTTCAAAAAATAACCTAAAAATCTTAATGTCTGAAATACAAAGACAAATCAAAATAGGAAAACTAGGTCAATAGGCTCTACAGGTCGTATACTGTTCTACGGCCTGTAATCGGGGTTTCATGGTCTGGTTCTCCAAAACTAGAATGGTCTTCTTTGAGACACATCTACGGGTCGTAAAAAGATATATGGCTCGTGGAGTGTTTCATCTAATGACTTTTCACCACTTCTTCACTTTCTGATCCTCAGGATACGACCTCAACTCTACAACTCGTGGAATACTTTACAACTCATTTGCATGTTCGTAGATTCTTATTAAAAAAATTTCTCCTTCACTGGAATTTGTTATGAAACCTCTTCTACGGCCCATGAAATCTTCTATGACTCATAAAGGATTTTGGGGATCATCAAAATTTGTAATTTTAGCACACTTAGCCCAAAATCATGCCAACCCTATAATCCTGCAAAACAAACATAAAACACATCAAATCTACTAACATCGCTATGACAACACACAAAATTCCAAGTTTTAAGTATCAAAAGTGATGAATTTCGACAGCACATCAATATTGACCAAAGCAACTGTTGGCAATTTTAAAGGCTAAAATGCAAAACTTGGTATAAACTCACAATGAAGGCCTTGGTTCTTGAGCCAACCATGCTTCTCATCTAATTTTACCATTCAAGAACTGATGAAACCTTTTGAATCTCTTTCTAAGGATATTTACACGTGTTTTGCACAAGAATCAATTTTCAAGGTATAAGGCCTCCCAAAATACAAAAAACTGCACAACTCCCTAACAAACAACCAAGCAACCTAACTATTGGTGCTAATAGGTCATAAATGACCTTGAGTCACTAGAAGAATGCTCTAAAAGGTAGAAATAATTGATTATAGGGAAAATGACCCAGAGGATCATTACAACATCCACTACTAAAAGAACTTTCATCTGCAAAAGTAAGGAAAATCGTAGTTCAAGCATGAAAAGACAAAGACCTGGGCCTACATTCTTCACCAGGCCCACATGCATCTTCACGAAGTGAATGACACAAGGATAGAACTCTGACTTAGAAGAAAACACGAAATAACTTCAAGAACCGCAAAAACTCTTCCAAATCCTTCTTTCTAATCATACTCCCCCAACTATACCAATAATACAAGAAATCACCAGGGCCACCCGAGAAAACCAAAACTAAGTCGAAAATACCAGGTTGTGAAATACAGAACCCCAGAATATCCTGTTAATATCTATTCTGAACAATCCCAACGTAGGCTGCACCTCATCAATCAACCTCACATCGCCAACTTCTGATGAATCATATGCAACATCTAAATATTAGAGAACTATAATGATCGATATGAAAATCCTTATTTAATGCAAAACCCTAAATCATGCTTGTTCCCTAGAAATCATTTACTCAGATTGACACACTACTTCCTCACATAACAAACCTATCCTCACAATTAAGCACCCTGTTGATGACCATATTCCACCAGACTCCACTCAAGTGACCTCTCGTCTCCTAATAGACTTCTAGGAAATGGTACTATCATATAAGCTGACCCTCCATTGAAAATCAAGTTAACCTCTCCAATCCAAGATTTTCTAAGCAAGAAAGCTGTAATAATCACATAATAGCTGCTTGAAGGTGACCCCACAACACTGACTTCACTCACTAACTTTGCAGTTACCAAACATAGCAAACAACAATTTTGAGCTAAACCACCCTCATTCTAAAGGTGAATCTTTTAAGAAACTTACCCCTCCAACATTCTCGAAACCAAAAGCCTAAAACAACCACAAGACACTCTCATTTTGGTCCCAACTCACTATCCTTGACATTAAAGGCTACCAGTTTTAAGTTTCAAAACTGAGTGAATAGTATGAATCCAAGTAAACAAAAGGCCATCCCTATCAACACAACAACCACCAAACCAAGTCATCCACTACTAAAAGAAATATACTACTAAACTAAGGAACATTTACAATCTAAAAAAGATAACTACCAAAATCACATTGGAGTCGAGGTAGGGCCTAAGTACCCAGGTCATCGAATCCATGAAAGTAGTGAGGTCATTAATAAGCCTAAAAGACATTACTAAAAACTCACAGTATCCATAACGGGTCCAAAAGGAAGTTTTAGGATCATCTATTGCCCTAATCCTCAACTTATGGTAATTGGATCTCAGTTTATTCTTGACAAAATTAATATATATCTCTCCGAAGGTACGTCAGGTGGGTCAGTAGGAAATAGATCAATAAACTCCCAAATCATAGGGAAAGAATCAATAGAAGGAGTCTCACTAGAAACATCACACGCATAGGCCAGATAAGTTAAACACCCTAATGGAACCAGTTGTTGGGCTCGCATAGATGATATAATCACCATTAGTGTGCGACTATAAATTCCCTGCCATAAGACCAATGGAATACCAAGAAAGGTTAGTGTAATAGTCTTGGCATAACAATCAAAAATCGCATGATTAGGAGATAACCAGTCAATGCCCCAAATAATATCAAAATCCAGCATATCAAGTAAGATAAGATCGGCTTGAGTATCATTCCCCTAAATAGTCACCAAATAGGATCTATATACCTAATCCACTACTAATGAATCCCCTATCGGAGTGAAAACACACAGTGGCACCTTTAACAAATACAAAACAATAGCCAATCGAGGAGAAAAATATACTAACACATAAGAGAAAGTAAAACCTGGATCTCATACAACTGAAATAGCCTACTAACATATATAGATAGTATTCATGATAATATCACTCGACACCTCCACCTCTGCCCTCATTGGAGATGCATAAAAGTGATCCTCCGGGCATTCACCTCAACTTTGTATCCTACTTTCAGTCTTGACTCCCCAACCTCATGCCTGGTGTGCACCTCCTTAGCTCTGAATCACGGCCCTATCTCCATGACCCTAAACCTATATTTATCCTTTCGTGGAGGAGGAACTTATATTTGGTTCAGATACCAAATACACCTTTCTACTCACGATTTTATCAATTTAACACTTAAACTCAATCAAAATAAAAATTTTAAAAGTATAAGAATATTATTGCATTATTCTTTAAAAAAAACTATACGAGTAAAAATATAAAGATTACATAAAATGCAACGTATTGTGTTGGACTATATATTTTTTAAAGGAAAAATTCATTGATAGACATCTAGAGTGAGCACGACTTTTCACTTAAACACCTCAAGTAAGCCTTGTGTTAGGAATAAATTCGTCACAAAAATAATAATTGTAATGATAAAAACAATAAAAGTGAAACACAGTAACTATAACTTTTTTTTTTTCATCGTACTATAATATCGCTCACTCTTTATTTTTCCTCACACGCTTCATTAAATTCTATCTATGATACCTCAATCCTTTTTCTCTTTTTTGTTTTGTGTGGCTTCAAAGTACGCTAGAAAAGAAAATTAAATTTTCTTCATATCGTGCTAACCTTTGACTTCAAGGAAAAGAAAATCAGCAAAGTAAATTGATACATTGCTATTCAATTTTCTTCCACATTTTGCCAATCTTTGATTTCAAAAGAAAAAAAAAATCAGCATAATAAATTGTGTGCGTATTTTGCACATGTGTATTGCATCAAATAATAAAAAAAACATGTATGAATTTCTTTTTTAAAATAATAGTTGACGTTAAAATACATATGACATTTGTTTAAACGATATAATGTTAAATAAAGTTACATCAACTATGACTTTTTTTTAATCCATAAATGTATAATATTTATGAAAAATTCATTCGTCAATAAAAATATAAAGAATTTTAGTTGATGGTGTATTTTTGTCACTAAAAAGATTATTAATACCGACAAAACTACATTGTCAATTATTGTTCTTTTGTCTGTTCTTCTTTTTCCTTTTATTTCTTTTCGTATAATTCTTTTAACAATTTTAACTTTTAACTTTTTTTTTAATTCTAGTATCTTAGTATTTTTAGTTTCTTCAATTTTCTTTATTTCATCATTAGCTTGTTGTTTTATTTTGCTTATTTCATTTTT
>JBCEWC010021519.1:0-10436 GCA_038996855.1 Solanum aculeatissimum | reverse complement strand
TTGACTGTCAAAACTGTCCCTCTAGGCCACTTTCTAGCCCAATTTGCATTTGGCCACTTAAACTCAACCCGTGGCCAACAAAACTCATAAATGTCTTATAGTACATCATAGAATGCCAACCATAAGTAAATTTTCGACAATTTTTGGGTTGTTACAGTAACTATCTCTTTGCATCGTGAGGATTCTCTCAAATTGCCTATCTTGGGGCAAAGACTAGCATCCATCCCTTATGCCATAAGAGTATATCTAAATTTTCATGCCTTAAGATGGACCAAATTTGTCCCTTTTGCACTTTAAGTTGGCTTTTTTGTGGGCTTATTTTAAAAGGATCTGTAAATTATCATGCCTTAAGATGGACCAAGTTTTTCCTTTTGCACCTTAAGCTGGAATTTTCATGGGCTTATTCTTAAATGCCTTAAGGTGAAAAAAATTATCCCTTTGCACCTTAAGATGACCTCTTCATAAACATTTGGAATATTGTAAAGCCTCGAATTGATAATCCCTTATGTTTAAATATTTGAAATATTGTAAAGTCTCAAATTGGTGATCCCTTATGTTTAAACAATTGAAACATTGTAAAGCCTCGAATTGATAATTCTATATGTTTAAACATTTGGAACCTTGTAAAGACTCGAATCGGTGATTACTTATGTTTAAACCTTTGGAACATTGTAAAGACTCGCATTGGTGATCCCTTATGCAATATTGTAAAGTCTCAAATTGGAGATTCCTTATGTTTAAACATTTGGAACATTGTAAAGCCTCGAATTGGTGATCCCTTATGTTTAAACATTTGGAACATTGTAAAGCCTCGAATTGGTGATGCCATATGTTTAAACATTTGGAACATTGTAGAGCCTTGAATTGGTGATCCTATATATTTAAAATTTGCAATATTGTAAATCCTCGAATTGAGGATCCCTTATGTTTAAACATTTGAGACATTGTAAAGCCTCAAATTGGTGATCCCATATGTTTAAACACTGGAAATATTGTAAAGCCTCGAATTGGGGATCCCTTATGTTTAAACATTCGGGACATTGTAAAGCCTCGAATTTGTGATCCCATATATTTATCCATTGAGAATATTGTAAAGCCTCGAATTGTGGATCCCTTATGTTTAAACATTCAGGACATTGTAAAGCCTCGAATTGGTGATCCCATATGTTTAAACAGTGAAAATATTATAAAGCCTCAAATTGGGGATCCCTTGTGTTTAAACATTTGAAATATTATAATGCCTCGAATTGGTGATCTCATTTATTTAAACATTTGTAATATTATAAAACCTTGAATTAGGGATCTCTTATGTTTAAACACTTAAAACATTGTAATGCCTCGAATTGATGATCTCATATGTTTGAACATGTGGAATATTGTAAAGCTTCAAATTGGTGTCTCAAGGCATAGGCAAGGATTCCTCCCTTCACACCTCAAGACCAATTTTTTGTAATACGATGAATCTTGAATTTATGGCCCTACAGAAAAAGGGGGGACAAAAGAACACACAAAAATAAGAAGAAGAAATTACCTAAGTAGGAAAGTATTTTCTTAATGTCAAGATGAGAACAACATATATGCTGAACTTCAGAAAATTGCCTGGGATAATTTAGGGATAATCAAATTACCATGTTCGCGTGAGATATAGTCTTTCGAGTCTACTTGCCAGCTCCATAAACCACTCACGATTTAGGTACTCCTAAGTGAAGATATAACGATTCTCCCGAAGTCACGCAGGGATGAAATCACCAACAAACTAGAATGTAAACGTAGTTTTCAAAATATTACCTGGGATAATATACAAGTGATCAGATTGTCATTTCTACATGAGGCATATCACTTCGAGTCTACCTTTCAGCGTCGCAAACCGCTCATGATTTTGATTTTCCTAGGTCAAGATATAGAGATTTTCGTAAAGTCGCGCGAGGCTGAAATTGTCTGCAAATCAGAACATAAATGTAGTATTCAAAACATTACCTGGGATAATATATAAGCAATATGATCGTCATTTTTGCGTGAGATATATCTCTTTGAGTCTACTTTCTAGCGCCTCAAATTGCTCATGATTTTAATATTCCTAGATCAAGATATGATGATTTTCGTGAAGTCGCGCGGGGCTAAAATTACCTGCGAACCAAAACATAAATGTAGTTTTCAAAAATTACCTGCGATAATCCAGAAACTATCTGATTGTCGTTTCCACAAGAGATGTAGCCTTTCGAGTCTACTTTTAAGCGCCACAAATCGTTTGTGATTTCAATACTCCTAAGTCAAGATATGATAATTTTTTTTGAGGTCATGCAAAACTAGAGTTTTCTTGTTCTCACAAACATGTTCTTATGCAGCGAACTGATGGTATTTTATTTGTGGGTTTGACATCTTTATATAGTCTCATGAATGAAGGAATTTAATTTGTTGTAAACAAGGACATCTGACTCCTAATAGAAAAAGATTATTAAATTTGAGAAAGATTTGGATAACCAAATTCTACTCCTAATTAGAGAATTGTCCTTACCCAATACTAATTAGGTGTCCTAACTACAGTGTAAAAGGGACAAAGAATAAACACGAAAACTCCTAAAAAAAAAGGAGTAAAAATTCGTTCAAGGCTAAAAGCAACATTCAGTTGCCTTGAAGTTAAAATAATGCAACTATAGTTGTTGTCTGACAAGTTAAGACAACATTTAGTGTTTGAAACTTTTGTTCAACAAGAAAAAACATGCAATTATGTATGTATTGAGTATACATGAAATTATATATATATTGAGTATACAAAATATGTATGTATATATATATATATATATATATATATATATATATAAAATTAATACTTTAAGTTTAGTCTTTAAAAAATAAAGTATTTTGACAAGACTTAAAGTAGGGGGCATTTGTAATCGAATAAAATTTATTAAAATATAAATTTTATAAAATAATTCAAATTATCTTAAATTCAAAATATATTAGTCCAAACAAATATTATGAATTAATATAATTGGGTTAATTAATTAAGTTCAATAAAACATAGATTTAACTAAAAGTTCAAATTTATTTATTTGGGCTACAAACGATGACCCACTTTGTTAGATCCAATATCCTCTCATCCTAGAGGCCCACTTGATATCATGTGTGAATGACATGGCATGTCAAGTCAAACAAAGAAGTCAATAGGATCACGTCATGTGTCAAAATGACATGACATTCCTATCTCAATCAAATGCCAATAAAAATATACCGCATGTATGAGTGATGTGTCCCAACCAGTCAAATATCGTCATGTCACTTGAAAGGAAACCTATTCCTATCACTTTTCCTGTGCCATGTCACCTTAAATTTTATTGGTCGTAAGAAAGCCTAATTCCATCACGACTCCTCTATTTTACAACTATATATAGAAATCTTCATAATTCAGAATAAACATCAAGAATTTTAACAAAAAACTAGAGAGAGCTCGTGGATCAAATATCACAAATTTCTCTACAAAGTTCAAGAATTTAAACATTCAAGTTCAAGAACAAGCTTAAAAGCTCTTGAACTAAAGATCAAACTCAAGAACAAATCCAAATTTCAATATCAAACTCAAGAATAAATCCAAATTTCAAGATCAAACTCAAGAACAAATCCAAAGTTCAAAGTTCAAGAACAAATCTCAGATTCAAGATCAAGCTCAAGAGCCCTTGAATTTACACTTGAAAAAGCGAATCAGAGGATTCGTAGAGATTGTAACAGTCACATACTTGAAATTAAATAATACAAATTGTTGTGATATTTTCGTTCTTGATTATTTTTTCAACGCGAAAATTTATCGTTTACAAATTTATTTTCTTTTTTAGTTTGTTCTAAAAAGAATGATTCATTTCCTCTTTTAGTAAAACTTTAATTTTAATTTTTCACGTGACATGTTTAAGACCACAAGATTAAAGGACATTTTGATACATTTGACATAACTTTAATTTAGAGCCACAAGAATAAAAAGTCTTCTTTATTCTCATAAACTTTGTGTTAAGTCAAAGTAGCTCATATAGCAAACTTTAAAATAATTGTACAAAGAAAGAGTTAGTAAAATTAAACAAAATGGAAAAAAGTAAAAGAGGAAGAGACGGAGGGGGGGCTTTTATGAAAATGAAACTCAAGTCCACTTGGCAAATTATGAATGAAGCCTCACACAATTTATGTACATCACCTCATTCTTATCCCTCATCTATAGTAAAAATTTTCATAATGGATCATTTCAAAAATGTTATCTTAGATTCTTACTTGTAATATATAACGCAGAAAAATTCATGTCCTGCATGGGCCAATATTTGTTCATAATATTTTTTTATGTAATTTTAATTAAATAATTTTAGATTTGTTATCTAAATAAGTTATACATATATTTATATGATAGTAAATCATCTATATCTATTCTATATTAAAATCATGAAGACCCTTAGAAATGTTGTTTGAACTTTTTGTCCTCTTTTACTTTAGACAAAATCATCTTTTCACTATTTTTCTTAATTTATTATTTTGTCTTTATTTATTTAGTTTCAAAATTCACTTTTGACTGAGAATTTCTTTATATTTAGAATTCACTCTTAATTTAGGACTATTTTATATAAATAATTGTCTAGGCTATGAAGAAAAAAAGAAAAATATTAATATTTCAGACTCTAAAACAAATTATATATATCTATGTGATAGTAAATTATCTTTTTCTCCTTTGAAAATTTGTTGTGAGGGGGGCCATTAGAATATTCATAATTGAAATATTTTCTTCATCGATTGTAAATTTTTTTACTCAAAATAGTTATAAAATTTATACGAATACCATGAGCATTTAAAATAATTTAAAACCAAAGAATATAATTTAAGTAGGTCCTATGATTTCGAAACAATTACACACTTATTACATAAAACAAGATGAGCAATGTCCGTGCTGTACACGAGCCCGATAATTTGAATGAATCATTTGATTTTTTGAATTTTTTGTTATGATCTCACACTCACACGCAAATACTTCAAAATTTGATAATATTAACTATCATATAAAGCTATATTATACAAATTCAAAAAATTAAGTACAAATTTCTATATTATCCAAAAAAAAATTCATACTGCATATGGCATGTTGATCTTTTGCTTATACTCCAAATCACAAGCAAGTAAAATAATTTAGCTCCATCTTATCGCTTTAAGAATCTCTATGACACCTTTCTTCACTGTACAATTTTTTTTTTTATCTTCCTTCAATTACATTACCATCAACACTACAAAAGTAATAAAAAAACACAGTTTTCAATAAAAAAAGACCAACAAATTTAAAGTGTTCATATTTATAAGTTTTACTAAGTATTGTATCATTCACTTCAAGAAGTGGATATGTATTTTGTTATGTTCACCAAAAATAGTCATTCTTCAAGAACAAAATGTGTCATAAGTACATCAAATTATAAACGTTTATCGGAGAATTACAGTATAAAAGTGATCGAATCACCTCTTTATCCTGTAAAAATAACAATTGATATTTCTTTATTTCCAATCTGAATGGTATATGTCTAATCTTCGAATCTGAGTATTGGGGTCGAGAATAAGTTTGTGCAATGTTAAGCTAAATTGTAAATATAGAAAAAATCTATATTAACACGACACATATAGAGGCGGCTCAATACTATCCGTGGCCTAAAGCGAAACTTTAATGAGAGGCCTTAATTTTTTTTAAAAAAAATTTATATAATTTTTATTTAAAATCTATTTTTCTAGCTTTTTGAGATGCAAAATTGTGAATTATTTATAATCAATTTCTTCTAATAATTCTTTTTCAATTTATCATATAGTTAATTCATTCATCTTTTTCTTCTTGAATTTTATCATCATCTAGCTCAACAAGGTTAATAATTTGTTCATTTAAAGAACACTCTTTTATATTTCTACATTCTTCAATATTTTTGAAATTTTTTCTTTTATCATTTGTTAAAAATTTATTAAGGGCTTCTTTTTCAAATTTTATTAGATTTTTAATTTTTTCTTTCTTTTTAATTTTAAATGACCGGATTCATATTTTCCAGTTGACATATTTAAATTATAACAAAATAATAAAAAGATACCACATGTACAATATAATAATAAAAATAACAAATACAAGAGAAATATTGAAAAATAAAATTCAAAAGTTAAAATGATCAAACCTGATAAAAAATTTGAAGACTAGATTCCAAGATATATTATAATTGATTCTTTGAAACACTTGCCTCAAAGCTTGAAATTTGAAAAAGAGAAACAAATGGTACACAAACACTCACGATATTTTCTTACTTTCTTTTGTTAGAACATAATAAAACTCAATGAATAAATAAGAAGAAAGAGTTGGTAAAATTTAAAAAATATTAAATAAATAATAAGAAGAAAGAGTTGGCAAGAAAAAGTAACGTTAGACAAAATAGTCAAAAATAAATGTAGACTTTTGTTAGAACATAATATAAGTATAGAAGTCAATGAATAAATAAGAAGAAAAAGTTAAAAATAATTAACAAAGTAAAAAAGAAAAAATAGACAGTAGACAAAATAGTCAAAAGTAGTTATCTAATCAACCTTTTAATATAAATAGTAAAATGGTAATAATTTTTTCTCCATAAATTATTTTTCTACTAAAACAAATATGTTTATATCATCAGTTTCACTTATGGTATTCATCTAGTTGAACCAATATATGACAAAGAACATTTTCACAAGTACATTGATAATTTTGACAAGAAAAAAACAGGAACAGTGAGTAGAAGAGAGCATTTGGCTAGATAAAAGTTGCAGCTTTTATGATAAATTTTCTTGGGCAGACAAAGGTGAGGAAGGGAGAAGACTTTTAGAGATAGAGATAAATCAAAAGAAAGAGGGGGAAGAAGTGTAGTCCTTTGATATTAGCTTTTTAGGCTTGTATTATGTGGCTTAAGTGTGTTTTGGGAGTATTAAAGAGGTAGACTTGCAACTCTCTGCAATGCCACAATGGCCAAAAAAAAGCAAACGTCTCTCTCTTTCTGTTCCGCAAAACACACACACTAATTTAACAGGGTCATCATTGTAAAGTGATCATGGGCTTTTACTAATCTTCTTTGAGAAATTTATCAAAATGACCATATTTAGACATTTAATAGGACTCTCGAGCTACAATTTAGGTATTTATTAAAAATAGCTAAATTTTATTTGCTATTAATTTGCTTTTGTATTTTTTTAATTAATAATTAAATCATTAGAATACAAGTAATTAAAAATTAGTTAGAAAATTATGGTAAAAAGATATTACATATATATGATAATTGTTTCCTGATTTAACTCCTGTGTTTCCTAATTAATAATTACTTAGAGAAAATTATTAGTTAGAGAAAAATATATTAGTTAGAGATGGTAAAATAGATATTCTTTATTTCCATGGTAAAAAAATCATGGTACTATTTTTATGATAATTGTTTCCTGATTTAACTAAAAAGATATTACTAATAGTTAATTGTTACATCGCTTGAAAAGTATCTCGATTTAACTTAGAGTAAGATACATATTTTATGATGGAATACGAAATTTATAACCTTTTGTTTGTCCAAAACGGATAACGAAGGATTTGTATCCTTTGATATTCATGATTTAACTTGTATCCTATGATCTTCATAATTTAATTTGTATCCTGTGGAATTCATGATTTAATTTATATTCTTTGATATTTATGATTTAATTTGTATCTTTTGACATCTTGATTTAATTTATGTATAATATTATATAGATCTTATAATGTTAAATATCTATATATAATATTATACATATCTTATATTTAATCCTACGCCATTTGAAAAATATCTCGATTTAACTTAAAGTAAAATACCTATTTTATGACGGAATACAAAATTTGTGACATTTTGTTTGTCTAAAATGGATACAACAAAGATTTATATCCTTTGATATCATGATTTAATTTGTACACTGTGATAATAATGATTTAATTTGTACCCTGTGATATTCATGATTTAATTTGTATCTTTTGATATCTTGATTTCATTTATGTATAATATTATATAGATCTTATAATCTTAAATATCTATATATAATGTCATATATTATCTTATAATCTAATAAAATGTATTTTCATAACATTGGTATGCTAGTAAAACACATTAAAATTTAGAATACAGACAAGAGTAAAAAAAAAGATATAACAAAACATCAAACATCAGTTATTGTGTATTTGTGTTTTGCAGGCTTATTATACAAACTAAACTTGTGAATGAGATACATATCAACCTTATTAAAAATAAAATAAAATATAAACAATTGTATCTTCATATCATTGGTATCCTAAAAAGCAATTTGAAACTAGATTACAAACCATAATTAAAGAGGATACAACAAAACTTCAATGGTATCCCCAAAAGACACTTATTAAGTAGAATACAAACCAGAATTAAAAGAGGATACAGACCCAAAACACACTAAGATCTTATTCTTTTTGATGAAAAATAACACATATTAACTATTTATTTCAGCAAAATAGATGGGATACCTCTGCTAATCCTCTTTGAATCTTTTTGAATGAGACATTGTATTGTGACAATTGAAAATCCTCAATGCCCAAACCCTATATGAAATATAGAATAAGCACGGTAATATAAACAAACTAAAAAATTAAACAAAAAATAAATAAAAATCAACCCAATATATATTGAGGATTTGTTACCTGAATCAATTTGTTTTCTTTAAGGAATGAAATCTGGTGATTGCAAAAAAAATGAAAGCAAGAGATAGAGGCTTCTGATAGAATGGTGAGGGAATGACAGTGAAAATATGAGAAAGAAATATTGTGTTTTTAATTTTAAAAAACTTTTAATATGAAAGGGTTATGAAAAAGGTAAATCACGTTAAAAAAAGAGAGAGAAAAAATTCTATTCTAAACATTAAATATTTTTAAACAAAAGATTAAAAATAAGTTGAAAAAAAAGGAATAACATTAGGATACTTTTAAGAGATCCCTACTTTTAATTTGATATTTAATTAAAATATAACTGTAATCAATAATTTTTTAAAAAGGCTAGCTATTTTTAATAAATACATTAAAAATCTTGACTATTTGCATAATTTTTCCATCTGATTTCTCTCTCACTCACAATTAACTACTGACTCACTTGTCTGCCAATCTTCATCCAGTCCAATGTTTTTCATTCCTCTAGCACCCAGTCTCACTTTATCATTTTTAGTTTTTGTCAGAAAGAAAATTGACAAATTTTATATTAATTTTTAATTAGTAAAATAATATATAATTACATAAAATATCTATCATATATTTTAAATTATAATTTTCTTTTTCAAAAAATCATATATATCATATAAAATGATATTACATAAATTATGACAAAGAAAAGTGAATCCAATTATCATGTGAAACTGTAACAGTTCATGGAATTGGAAGAAGCAAACATTTTGGACACTCAAAAACATGCATAAGGCCTTCCAGAAAAATAAGGATAAACTATATAATAAAATTTTGCACAAGTTTTGCAATTTTTTTGATTGCCAATTCGGTATTCGGTGCTCTTATTGGAGCCCGACTAAATCGAATTCAAGCGGTGTAGGGCCCATTCGGGGGAAGCACTCCCTACCAAGAATTTTTTCATACCCAAGGCTCGAACCCGAGACTTTTAGTACATAGATTGATTTAGATCTAAAATTTTTACTACATTGACTCGTTCAAGTTTTGCGGCTTTAAAGTCATCAATCAAAATAAACAGCAGGGGAATTAAACCTTTTTCAAACTAAAATCAGACTTGAATTTTGTTTAGTCTCATATCTGCAAGATGTTTTACCTGCAACGGTATATCCCCCTCATATTGCATCCCTTAATAAATTCATGGCTAAGAACAATGTTATTAGATATCAACTTTCCTGGTACAAATGTTACAAATGTTGCCTACTTCCATCAATAAGGTTTTCAATGACTTCACTTAGGCTATTTGGTAATGATTTTTAGATACGATCTCATATAAAACATTGCAACAAGAAATTGGTCTAAAGTCTGATGGTGATGTGATGTTTCACCTAGGGAATTAGAGTCACTAAAGTGCACTTTGTGTCACGACCCGGATAGGGGGCCTAGATGTGACATGGTGAAAGAGGACCCAAAGACCCTTGATCAAGCCATCATAGCATCATTACACACATTATCGGTTCGGAAACGCGGAAGCTTAACACATAGCACATAAGTTCTAGGGTTTTGGGGACTTGAGACTCAAGCTATGGGGACAATAGGGGAAAAGGGATAAGCATGCTTGCACATAGCACATAGACATTCATCACACTCAACATTCAAGTCATTATCATAACATGGAGACATGATCATAAATCAAATGAAATAGCATCATATTACATAGCCAAATATCCAACATACAAGTCAAACGTACAAGAGTATAGATTTGTCCAACAAT
>JBCEWC010021518.1:0-10436 GCA_038996855.1 Solanum aculeatissimum | reverse complement strand
AACCATATTCCAGGCTGAAGAAATAGTAAATTCTCCATTGCTATTTAGGGTCCAAATTGGTTTGTCTGGAATGCCACATAGGACCTGAATTGGGGTATTGAGGATGTCTTCTATATACTGATGAGGGATTATTTCCCTAAGTCTTTCCTGGTTTCAGTGCCCATCCTGAATCAAGTCAGACACTCTAGTATTGTCAAACCTATGATTCCCCACACTATAAATAGCCAGTTGTCCTACTCCCAACCAATTATCCCACCAAAAATAACTGTTTCCAAAGTGTATCCTCCAACGTATGTGAGGTTCTATGTTGTGCTTGTTGGCCATCATATGTTTCCAAATGAGAGAGTCTTTATTGTTACTTTTCTTAGTAAGAGGATTTGCCCTTTGACAATATTTGGCATTCAGGAAATCAGCCCAGAGGGAAGGATTACTTCTAAAGCTCCACCAGTGTTTGACTTGGAAGGCCTTGCAGACATCCTTCATATTTCTGAAGCCAATTCCTCCTTCAGTAAAAGGATAACTTAGGTTTTTCCAGGAGGCCCAATGGTATTTCCTCCTTTGCTCAATTCTCCCCCAAAAGAAGTCAGTTGCTAGACCTTGGATTTGGTTCAGAGTGGTGGAGGGGGGGACAATGGCAGCTAGCAAGTGAATAGGTAGAGAGTGGAGGATTGAAGAGTGTTAGAATGACATAAAGGGGATTAGGATTTGATTTAGGGGAATTAGGAGACCTTAGAAAAGCTAAAAGGGGCATAAGATTAAACTAAATTACGAATTAACCATTAATAAAATGGAATAGATCACAGAAAACAGTGCCTCACGGAAGGCACCCAGGGGTCATCCAGAGGCTCACGGACCGTGAACCTATCCCTGAGACCTCACTTGGTCTCGACTTTAACTTGAACTCTCGGGGGACTTTCTGGACCAACTCACGAGGGGCCTCACAGACCGTGTAGCTGCACACAGATAGTGTACTGGTTTGTGTAGCATCACTTGTCCAAGAGTCCAACCCCGAGCCTTGGACAACTTTCTGGAGCAACCCACTAGACCCTTCACTAACCATGAAGTGGTCTGTGGGATCACACTTAGTCCATGGCTTGACCCCAAATCCCTAGGATCACACTGGACCAACCCACGGGAGTCACCACGGACCGTGGACCACCAAATGGTCTGTGGTCACTTGGACGCCAATCCAAAACCCTTTTCCAGCACACATCCAATTATGAGTAGTCTCACTTCAAAGGCCATAACTTTCATACCCGAACTCTGAATTGAGTAAAACCAGTTTCGTTGCAAAGATAACTCAAAGAGATTAAATTTGATATATAATATCCCATAAAGTTCATCCTATAACAAAAGATATGACCTCTCAAAGTTAGTGCTGCCTAACGGCCTTACAACCTTCCACCGAAATAACTCCCTTAAATCCGGCCACTTAAATACAACCCATGACTACCAAACTTTAACCCTGATAAATCCAACACTAACCTTGACCAACCATTATGAAGTTAGAAAATTTTTGAGTTGTTACACAAAGCCTCATGTCCTATCTATGTTTAGAGGTGTTATTAGATATTGATTATGTATGTATGGGTTTGACTCTACCATTTGAATTTATATTGATTGTCCTTTAACCCCTGACCATTATTTTCAGCTTATTGACTTATTTTCAAATGATGTTCTTATGTATGCTAAGAGTCTTGTTTGGGGTACCTTCGGGCTTCCCATTAGCCATGTCATACTTAGGCCCTAATATTGGGTTGTGACAAGCTTGGTATCAAAGCACTACATTTGTAAAATGGTCCTCGGAAATCTAATATACCACATCGAATAGACTCTTGTTCATGGTTGTTAAGTATGTAACAACTGTGAATAGGAGGCTATAAGTCATTTAGAAAATGACTCACTTCTTTCATACTCTATATCGTGCCTTAGAACTAGTCCTAAGATTTTCTATTTCTAATGACTTATTCTTTATGTTTCTACATAATGCCACCAAGAAGAGTTTCACCAAGGATCCTCATTCCTGATGAGTACTAAGATCCTCCGACCCCACAAGCTCCCTAATAAGAAAGGGTCACTCATGCCGCATACCAAAATATCATCACTTTGTTGGAACAAGCCATGGAAAACCAAGTTAACCAAGGGGCCCAAGCTCCTTATGCTCCTACTCTGGCCTTAATGGTTTGGGACTTCACTAAGATTAACCCTCCAGAGTTCCATAGCTAAAAGGTATAGGAAGATCCCCAAGAATTCATAAACGAAGTGTACAAAATTTTGGCCATTATGAGTGCGAGCTCGGAGGAGAAGGTAGAAATAGCGGCCTACCAACTTAAAGGCCTTGCACAAATATGGTTCACCCAACCATTGGTGGAATAAAAAGCCACTTTCCTTGAGAAATACTTCCCTATTAAGCTAAGGAAAGCCAAGATGATGGAATTTATGAACATCAAACAAGGTTCCATGAGTATGAGGGAGTATTCCTTCAAATTCAACAATTTTTCAAAGTATGCTCCTCACTTGGTTGTCGATCCCCCGGTAAGAAAGAAAATGTTTGTGTCGGGAGTATCCAACATGATTAATGAAGAATGTTGCACTCCCATTCTTATAACGAATATGGACATATCTCAACTCATGACCTATGAAGAGCAAATTGAGGGAGAGAAACATAGGAAAAGGAAGAAAAGGGAGTCCAAGAGGTCTCACTTTTAAGGTGGATTCCAAGGTCCTAAGGATAGGTGAAGTGGACACTTTCAACAAGACCACAAGTTTCAATGTTGAGGGTCATCCAATGCTACAAGACAAAGGTTCACCAATGATAGGGTTCCAAACCCTAAATCTCAAGGTGGTGGTGGAAATTGTTGACTACACTTCCCTAGATGCTCCTAGTACGGAAGAAACCATGGTGGAAAGTGTTTGAGGGATACAGGTGCATACTATAAATGTGGAAAGCTAGGCAACAAAACTTGTTAATTGTCCAAGTGCTCCAAAAAAAGGTAGAAATGGCCGTCCCCAAGGACATGGTGATCATAGAGACCAAGAGGCTCAAGGGGTTAACAAGGAGGTGCTCCATGTTAGCCGGTTCTATGCTCTTCAAGAGAGGTAAGGGGTGGATAAGGAGTCCAATGTTTTCATAAGTATGTTAAAGGTTTGTGATTATAATGTGTATGCTATGTTGGATCTGGATGCCACATTATCTTTTATTACCCCATTCTTTGCTAATAGGTTTGACATATGTGCTAAAGTGTTATGTGAACCATTTTAGGTGTCTACTCTCATTGTTTAGTCCATTGCTGCTTGAAGAATTTATAAGGGTTTCTCCATATCCATTATGCATAAAGTCTTACCTTGTGATTTTATTGAACTTGACATAGTGGATTTAGACATTATTCATTGGATGGATTGGTTGAATGCAAATCATGCCTCTATTAATTGTAGAACTCATATGGTTAGGTTTCAATTTCATAATGAACCCGTCCCTGAGTAAGAAGGTTATGATTTGGTGGTTAAGGATGAGTTCATCTCTAGTCTTAAGGCTCGGGAACTAATTGGTAAAGGTTGAATCTATCACCTTGCAAGGGTTAGGGATGTTGAGTCCATAATTCCTTCTATTGAGTCGGTCTTGGTTGTCAATAGGTTTTTCAATGTCTTTCCCGATAACATCCTAGTATTTATCTTAAAAGAGAAATATATTTTGGTATATACCTCCTCCTCGATACTCAACCTACATCTATTCCTCCCTATCGTATGGCCATAAAGGAGTTGAAAGAATTAAAGGATCTATTGAAGGACTTATTAGAGAAAGGTTTTGTTAGACCTAGCAAGTCATCTAGTGGTGCGCTGATGTTATTAGTGAGGATGAAAGATGGCTCACTTAGAATGTACATCAACTACTTTCAACTCCTCGAGGTCACCATGAATAACAAGTATTCACTACCAAGGATAGATGATTTTCTTAACCAATTACAAGGAGCTAGTCACTTCTCTAAAATCTATCCTCGGTCCAGTTAACATCAATTGAGGGTAAGGGAGTTTGACATTTCCAAGATAGTATTTTGGACAACGTATGGTCGTTTTGGAATTTATAGTGATGCCTTTTGGTTTAACCAATGCCTCAACAATATTTATAGATCTCATGAATAGGGTATTCAAACCCTACCTTGATATTCTTTTCTTTTTGTTCATTGACGATATTAAGGTCTTTTCCCAGTGTTAGGAAGAGCATATGTCACATTTGAGGGTGGTGTTGCAAACTTTGAGGGATGAAATATTATTTAACAAGTGTGAATTTTGGTTGAAAGAAGTTGCATTTCTTGGGCATGTTGTTTCGAGTGATAGAATCAATGTAGATCCCAAGAAGACGGAGGTGGTGAGAAATTTTCCTAGGCCCTTGACTCTGGCACGTATTAAGAGTTATTTAGGCTTAGAAGGGTTCTACTAAATATTTTTTGAGTGATTATATTCTATTGCATCCCCATTGACAAAGTTGACACAAAAGAAGGTAAAGTTGCATTAGACCGACGAATGTGAGAAGAGCTTCTAAACTTTGAAAGATAAGCTTACCTTTATTCTTATTTTGACTCTACCAGAAGGGTTAGAAGGATTTGTTATTTATTGTGTTGCTTTAATGGTCGGTTTGGGATGTATGTTGATACAAAATGGCTAAGTCATTACCTGTGCTTCTAGGAAACTAAAGGTGCATGAGTGTAATTACCCTACTAATGATTATGAGTTAGCGGTTGTGGTATTTGACTTGAAGTTATGGCATCAATATTTGTATGGGGTTCATATAGTTGTGTTTAGCAATCACAAGAGTCTTCAATTTATGTTCATCCCAAAGGATCTCAGCTTGAGGCAAAAAAGGTGGTTGCAACTCTTAAAGGACTATGACATGAGTATGGATTACCAAGTGCAGAAGGCCAATGTTATGGTCAATACACTTATGTCATGACCCAAGCCTAGGGCCTAGGTGTGACATGGTGAATGAGAAACCTGAAGGCACCCCAGACAATCCTCATAGCATAGGTAAGCACATCCTTGGTTAAGAAATATGGTTTAACCATCATCAAGTAATACTAAGGGTATTAGAGGTTTAGGACACACTCTATGAGACAAGGGATAAGAAATTCCCACTATTCAATCACAATAATTAATCTAAGGGAATGGGGACATGTGACACACTTTATGGGGAGTAAGATCTTCAAAAATTCATCACCGAGCTAATAGCATCATAAGCAACAACAAGTATGGGATAGGGACTAAGGGAAATTCATTATAGAAATAAGATTATAGCATAATACAAACTTAGATTATCATCTAATAATACCTCTAAGTCATAGATGGAGCGGGGACCAAGACAAGTTCTTGGTTTACCCTCAAAAGTAATGTAATAAGAGTATCAATGTCTAAAATATAAATGAACTAGATAGAAGATGGATATTTCCCTCGAAGTAAAGGACTCACCACAAGTAAGATCTTCTATGGTCAAAAGCGAGTCACGCGGGGTATATCAAGGAGTGTCGGTCCCTACATAGTGAAATCATGTAGGTATAGAGTATGAGTTAGTATCATAGAATATACAAAGTATGTGGATATGTAATGGAATGAAGTATAAGTCATAATCTAGAGAACAAGATGAACATTTAAAACATAACTTAATCCATGGAACATAAGATGATGAATGTGGAAAGCAAAGAATATAAGCTTAATTGATTTCATGGTAATACACTTAAAATTAGAATAATGAGGAATGTAGGTCAATATTCATAAGTATAATTGTGATATCTTTAGAAAAATAATGAATTACTTAAAAATGAGGACCATCTTACTACGATTGAAACATTAGTAATCATAATGAAGAACACCATGCATACCAGAAGCGAATTCCATGTACGTTTGTGAAAAATACCATTAGTAGCAACAAGGGACCATAAACATATGTGAGAGAAACCTTTAACCGATATAAACCATGTGAGATAAACCATGGAATCTCGATGTTTACCCTATACCGAAAAAAGGGGGAGATCACTTGCTAAAGTGACCTCCTAAGAAACCTAAGTGGATCAACTAAAGCTAACTAGTGAGAAAGCCTCTACTAACGGATGGTCTAGAAATTAACCTCTACTAGCGGGTGATCCATTTTCCTACGGTGGCACATAGTTACAGGACAATGGGATTCTACAAATGATCTCTTGCTCTAGCTATGGGGAGTTTCTACATTTATCCCAGAGTCAACTTGGTGCTAAGTGTAACTCTCACAGAATAATCGTAAGCATGAATCATAGAGTTATCTAGTACTGAGGGGTATTCTACTAACCTATCCATAAGAATTTACTACATGAATCATCATCATAAAGATAGCTCTAAAATCTTATCTATGTCTCTACTAGTGGCCTACCTTCATCTCATAATCATAGCTAGGTGGGTGACTTAGGTTGCAATCATTCATTCATTATTGACTTTAATAAGTATGGTTCCGCAGAACATACTAACATGAGTATAATCATGACATGCATAAGCTTGTATAACAAAACATTACAAAGATGGATTTACAATAATGCATAGCTTTCATAGGATTTCCAACAAGTTTCATGACATGCTTGATAGCCCCTTATCATTCATAATATTCATAAACTTGCATACATATAGAAAAATAATTTAATCATGCATGAGAAACTTCATCATATGATCTTAGTTCTCAAAACTTAGTGAGTTCATGCATAAAGACTTAAAATCATGGAATTCAAGAATAACATATATGAATGGAATAAAACATAATCACTTCAAGGCTAGATTTTGGTGCCCAAGACTAATAGTTTTATTAGGGTGAGCCCTTAGTTCGAGCCTCTACCTCTTCTCTTTCCATCTTGTACTTTTGTTTTGACACGATGTATTTATGGCCCTTTTGAGCTTTCACTTTCTATGTTGTACAATTATGGATTTTTTCTATTTGATGGAAACCAACCGTGCTGGTTTTGTTCAATTATGTAGTAGTCAGTATGCTTATGGACAATGAATATTAGCTATTTCATTGCTTTTTAATGTTGTTTCATTGCTTAAATGGCTCATTGGCCCTTTTCCCTCATTTTTTGCAAATGTTTTAAATTGAATGCCTATGAATGTTTACAATGCTTAGATGGTTTTGGTGAGGTGCCTTCGGGTATCTTATTTTCCATTTGACGACTAGGCCCCTAGGTCGGGTCATTACACCAAGACATGGAAATCCCAATTTTAAATATCCAAAATCATGAAATTCAAGACAAAATCAAGATAAAAGTAGTGAAAATTAATTAATTTAGTGACAAAAATACTTAACCAAGAGTTTTCCATAAAACTCCTCATCAAAGCCCCAAGAAAGCTTGAAAGTGATGAAAATGGTTGAAATGGTATTTTCTTGTATTTAAAACTAATCAGGAAATTTAATACTCTTCGAGCACGAAAGAAACGATCACAGTGCTCTGTAAACACACGGAAAGAACCCAAAAATACATAGGGTCCACACACCATGCTTCGTGAACTTGAAAGGGTGGACCATGAATGGGGAGGTCAAACTATATAGACCTCCACAAACGTGGCTCCCTATACCACCAACATGGAGTACAAGGGGGCCTGTACCAAATATCTACACTAGCAATAACTTAAGACTCAAAACTGAACCCTGCGGTCCATTCAAAACCCAATTGACACAAATCAACATATATCTATACTAGAAATGGTAATAAAGACTCAAGTGAATAATCAAAATTCAATTTTAAGGTTTCCCCGACATAGTTACCGATACAACTCGTTAAAACTAGTTTAAAATTCAAAATACCAAAAACAGCCTTCCAAAACTCTAAAAATTACAATAAGACCATTTCTAGCATTAGTTTGACCCATCAAAACCATTGAAATTGTTGAAATTTTGATTCGAGTTTCTGAACTCCGCATATTGACCAAAGTCAAACTTTGGCTCTAGAAACAACTCAAAATGCTACTTTAGATTCAAAATCTTTGTTTTAACTCCAAATTTAGTTTTGTAACTTCTCTTGACCAGATTTGACATTCCAGAGGTAATGGAATCGATAAATTTTTTATTTGACATCTGAAACTTAGAATGGTATAGAAACTTACTTTTTAAACAACTTAATCTTCCAAAAATGCCAAAACTCATATTTTTCACTTTTAAAACACAGGATCTCTGTTCCAACAACACAAATAGATCGAAATATATACAAAACAACTTAAAAAAAGGCAAAATAGTAATTTTGTAAAATAGTAATTTTCAGAGATAAATTAAAAAATGATTGGCAAGGTCATTACAAGTATTGTATTTTGGCATGAAAGAAAAATTGAGTCCTAGATATGTGGGGCCTTATGAGATAGTGAAAAGAATAGGAAAGGTAGCCTATGAGTTAGATTTTTCTATAGAATTAGTTATGGTTCATCCGGTATTTCATGTGTTGATGCTAAGGAAATACTTGGGTGGTCATAATTCTATTGTTCCATTAAAGGACGTGCCTATTAAGGATTATTGACTTATGAAGAAATACTAGTTAAGATTTTGGACTGGTAAGTGAAGCAGTTGAGAAATAAAGAGGTTGCATCCATCAAAGTGGTATGGAGAAACTAGCAAGCTGAGAGTTCTATTTGGGAGGCCGAGGTGGAGATGATGAAATTATATCCTTACCTCTTTCCTTCTATTAAAATCTAAGGTATTTAACTCAATCTATTAATCCAAACTTCTCACGAATATGTGTCTCTTGTTACGCTGCATGCATGCATGATCATGAAACTATTTTTGAATGATGTTTGATGCATAAGTTTGATAATTTTATGAAAATGATTTGCAAGTTGCATTATTGCATATGTGTTATGATGATGACTATGTTTCTACTCTATTCAAGTGTATTTCTATCTCATTCGAGGATGAATAATCCCAAGAGGGAGATATGGTAACACCTCTCATGTTGATGGGCTTCAGAAAGTGAAAGTTAAGAAATTTTGGAACTGACTTGGTCATATGAGCCAATCTACGACTCTTGGATGGATCCACAGGTCGTTGGAAGGTTTCAGGGATTTAATCCAATAAAGTTGAAAAATCATGGAATTTTTTAAAGTATTTTCATGATTAACAGGATGAACCGTAGATGGAACCACAACCTATCTAAGATGTCATGGAAAAAATCCTTCAAGAGCTTAATATTTCTAAGTATAGGGAGTCCTCACGAAGGGACTTACAACCCATGAAAGGAACGACGGGTCATCCTGCATGTTAGTGGTTTGCGAAGTGACAATTTTAGTAGCACAACTTTTGGTGGCACGGGTTCTACAAGCCAAGGCACAAAGCGTAGTTTGAACCATGACCCGTGGATGGGGTCTCATGGATAGCTCTAACAGACTTTAGTGAAGGGTATTTTTGATATTTCCAATTTATGTAAATCCTAAACTACATCGTGTTAGCCCTCCTAAGTAACTTAACCGACTCAAACCCTATAAATCCTATTCCTAACTCATTCTAATTCATTCATCCTCATAATTCTCTCAAGGGTTCTCAAATATTTTTCTTTCTAAGACTAGGATTCCATTGAACCTAGGGTTTCAAGCTTTGCTAAGGATTTCAAGATTTTTCTACTCCAATTCTTAAAGATCTTACTTGAGGTATGTCGGACTTCATTCATGGATTACTTTCATCTATGAAGTCCAATCCAAAACCTTATTTCTATCAAAGTTTTATGATGATTTCTTATGGGCTTTTATGCTATGATTCCAAATGCATGGATTATGATTTCTACATGATGATTATATTTATTTATGCATGAATTATGAACAATTACATGATTTCTACAATTTTCAAATAAAAGTATGTGCTTTCAAGTATGTATTATTAGGGCTCGATGAATTGATGTGGGTTCCTTTACTAATGATCCAAATTTATTTTAGTTACATAATTACTCTATGAATTTTATTAAATTGCATGGTTTTGACTCAATTGTTCATGAATAAACACTTAGCCCTAGTCATCTATGGTAAAGATATGGATTTTCATGGCTATAATCTCAAGTATGTAAAAGTAAGTTTTATAATAATGATGATGATGTTATGACGATAATAATTCTATGCTAAAGAGGGTGATTAAGACCCTGATGTTTATGATGATGATATTAAGATGGAAATGTCTACCCGCATTAAACGAAAAGCTAAGTAGATGGACTATTCCTATGAAATGAAATACTTTCATGAAGGATTATGATGATTATTTTACAAACTATGAAAGTATGATAAATGAAGTATGAACTATGTTTAAAACTATGCATATGCATGCTTTATGTATTCCGTGGGACATGACTTAGCACCAGGACTTTGGTAGATTTTGTATTGTGATTGTTGACACCCAATTTTGGCCCAACACTTCTAAAAATTCACGTTTTTTTATGTTAATATTTTTAATAGTTCAAGTC
>JBCEWC010021517.1:0-10437 GCA_038996855.1 Solanum aculeatissimum | reverse complement strand
CGTTATTTAATGTTGTATGTACTTTCGCGACCGATGAAGTGTGATGACAAGTTTGAGAGGCTTGTTTGGGGTTCCTTAGGGTTTCTCATTCGCTATGTCACGCCTAGGCCCTAGGCTTGGGTCGTGACAAGTAACTGAAATACTCCACATTCACAACCTACCAGGCGCATTCACGAAGTTCAAGTAAATCTAAGATCCGCATTTTCTGAAGGTGATCCACTTTTGCGGGGAATAAAGAGTTCCCAAAACTCCATGTTCGTGGCACTGTGCTTACATTCACGAAGAATAATTATTACCGGATATAAATTTTCAAGTTCACTGGGACATTTTAGCAAATACATGGTGGGCATACGATTTCAGCATCATTCTAACAAAATAATCACCCCCAAGTCATCCTCAACTCCACAAAATCTCTACCCAAGCAACACATAACAATGGACTCCAACAATTCATCCAATTTCACAATTTAAAGCACCAAAAATTTATCCTAGAAAGTCCAAGAGGTAGAGCACCATAACTCAAAATTTTCATGCCAAAAAGTCATACATGGAGAAGGATAACAATCTCTAATTCATTGACAAACATGGAACAATTATCATCACCACATCAACAATTTTCATGGTTACACAAGTTAACCACTGATAAAATAAGAATGGAGAAGAGATGGAGCGAACATACCTTTAATTATTGAGCCAAAAAGGGGTGAAGAAGAAGGGAGACTTAAGCTTTGCTTGTAAAATTTTAAAGAGCAAAAACGTATGAATTATTTTACCTCAAGCTAGTCGTGCTCTCTTTTCTCTGTGAAATGAAGACAAATCCAAGAAGAACTATCTTTTCTTTACCTATCATCTGCAGTGCTCTGCGTATGCGAAGCTTCAGGCACATCCATGCCACTTTTGATTATCCACATGCTCTGCGTTCATGGAGACTAGGGCGTGTTCGAAGAGAGTCAAGTAACTTGACTTCCGTGTTGGGAGACCTTTTATCCGCATTTGTAGAGAACATTTTTGTGCCAAACTTGGGCCAACTTTCTATATATTTTGGTGATGCCCAACCCTTTTCGGCGATCCTCCCTTTGTCTTAGGTGGTGCTTGGGGCCAAAAAAGTGATCAAACTAGTCCAAACTCATCCCAAATGCATTTTTAATGTGTTTCCACCCCAAATTTCAACTCTAATAAACTTTGTGCTTCAAAACCTGTGCAAACCACTATCAAAGACTTGAAAAATTGTGAGGTTTAGCCAAAATTAAAAATTAAAAATTAAAAGCTAAACTAAATATTAAAAATGCAAAAATAAACTAAGAATCTAAAATTTTAGAAAATCAATGGCTTGCCTCCCATCAAGCGCACAATTTAATATCGCGATGCGACACCGGATACATCACCCTTTAGTGTTTCCACTTCGAGTCAATGAGTCTTCTCCCCAACCTCAAATAATATTTTTGACTAAACTCATGGGGACAAGTGGAGACCAGTAAAATTTTCATTAGGTCTCTCCACTTTGAAGATTTAAATTTCCTACCCATTTTCTACCCAACATCACATCTTTTTCCCTTTTGGCACATTAGGAATGAGTGAGAGCATCAAGAGGCATCTTGTAGATCGAACATCACAATTCTCGACCTTTAAGCAAACAACACCCTCACTTCCTAATGAACTAAAGTTGTCATAAATGACTGTCTTGGCTTTTTCTTGCAACTTTAGTATCATATTCTCAATTTCGGCATCTTGAATGATCATTTTCTCACATTAATCACCACTCTTTCTTCTTAAGAGTCCAACTCATGATATTTCTTCATTGGACAAGGAGCCATACATACTTGATTGCTTTCTCTCACGTTGGCCTCCAAGGTTGCAATTCCAAATTGGACCATACCATGACCTCTAGAAATGAGCAATTGTTTGAATTCATCCCTTATGTTGAGCAATTGATCTTTTAGAACCACTCCATTGATAAGTCATAGAAACAATTTCATAAGGCAACCTTAACTCACAACACCTATCTCTCTATTCATGTCCTCATCACAAGTTTGCACACCATGAAGTCCTCCACATTAGAGACAAGGGTCATAGACATAGGGCTCACACCTATCAAGCAAGATTTCATCACAAGTATCCATATAACAAAAACACAAAAAGAACAAACAAACAAATATTCATAAATTGAATTAAAATTAGTAAACTACAAGTCCGAAATAAACTCAATACGCAAATTGCTCCCCAAAAACAACACCATTTTTAATAACATTCAAACATACTTTCCTTTTAGAAATATGGATGATCGTTAGCAGCATATTAATTCAACTAAGAGTTGAGGTCGAATTCCACAGGGAACAATATGAGGGCGATTGAAATGACCAAGGACTACTAGATAATAGTTCAAATCCAACAAGAAAACACAACAATTATCAATAAAATGTGGAGAGTAAGCTGCAAACTGCAACTAAGGAAACCGGCCAAGGATTTATCAAGCAAGGGAACAAAGGATATGGGGAAATGGCAAATCAATTACAACCTGAATGATCCATTATACATAGAATCATATAAACCCTATAGGTAGGCTAGGTTACTTGTAACTACTATTTTCAATCTTACAATAATAGTGTATCATATGAATCAGTAAAGTCTAAGGTGCCAAATCACCATGGAAACACACTTGGCCCTAAGAAATTGATAAAAAAAACTCCTAATACCTTAGTCATTGAATCCTTGATTAGGCATTCAACCATATAAACCCATAAATATCACACAAACCTTCCACTTTAATTACACATTCTCATGAAATAACTGAACGATGTAAGAAAAATTCAAGTTCGAGACCTCAAATCATAAATTAAACATGATGGTAAGCATGAACCAATAAATTAATTAAGCTCAATTGAAGCAATTTAGTGAAAAATCCTCTTGATTTGCAAGAATATAATTAACTAAGTGTAAAAGAAAGAGTTTCAATTAATACCCTTAGAAAAATTCAAATCCAAAACTCATTACATCTATAATTTATGACATTCAAAGCATGGAAACAAAGAGTGAGTGAAAGATTTTTACAATAGAAGGTCACACTCTTCAGTCCCCTCAAGAAATTTGAGAAAACTTGTCTTTATCCTTACCTAAATATAAAATCCTTTTCTAGGGTGTGTTCTTCTCTCAAAATTGTATGAGCAATCTAAAATTATGTCTAATGATGATGAATTGTGGGACGAGAGTGCATGTATATTCAATTTGGGATCAAAATGGGGAATTCTAAAAACTGCCCAAACGTCTGTCAGAATAACACTTTGCATTTGCATAGCATTGATCACGTTCGCAAAGGTCAAAATGTTTTAGACCTTTATGGTCGCGCCTTAGATATCATTATTCGCGGAGAGTATTTAGCATTACCTCTGCCTATAGGCCACTACTGGGCATATTTTTTCCTCTCAATGATCCAATACTCCACGTTCGCAGGCCTAAAGACTGCATTCACGGAGTACAAAGTATGCTAAGTACACTTTTCTTTATTTTCAATACCTTTTTTCTCTATGTAAGTTCCTTACTCCATCATTTCCAGCAAATATTCATACAAAGCATAAGTACATGAAATATATATCATTTAAAGCATAATTAGTATCAATTCATTAAATTAACAATACAAAAGCATAAGAAAAAAGTTCCATAAATGAGTGTAAATTTACCACTCATTAGTATATGATTATGCATCTTGTCTATTATGGCATATGATCTCTTATTGCATTGTATCTGACATACTTAGTACATTCCAAGTACTAACGCATACTTTTTTCCTACATGATTTAACCATGTAGGGACCGAAGCTCCTATCCGTCCACTTTCTTTTGGCTAGTATGATTTCTTAAAGACTTTGCTTGTGGTAAGTCCTCCATTCCAAGAACAAAATTCATTTTTTATCTCGCTTATGTTAAGAACTTTCTACTTGGTTATTTACTTTTGAGGGTGAGCTCGGGACATGTCTTGGCCCCTGTCTCACTAATGATTAGGGGTATAATTGGATGACATGATAAATATGATCTATGAGATGCTTATGTATCTATGGAGACTTTCCCTTAGTCCCTATACTATGTTTTGATGTTGCTTGTGATGATAATTGAAAGGCGATGAATATTCTAAGTTCATATACCCCGTAGAGTCCGTCCCATGTTCCCTTTACCTTTGAATTTTTTATTGTGCTTGAGGTGACGAGAATCTATTATTCCATTTCACATAGAATGTGTCCTAAGCCCCTAATCCCCGTAGTACGGGTTATTGATGATTGATCCATGCTTTGTAACCAAGGATATGATTAAGTATGCTATGATGCTTGTATGGGGTACCATTGGGTTCCGCATTCGCCATGTCGCACCTAGGCCCTAGGTATGGGTCGTGACAAACATACATGCATGATATAATATGAGAATATATAAATAAGAGAATTTGGATCATTTAAACATGAAGAACCTATTACCTTAGGCTTGAGTAGATTGGAATAGATAAGGATATTCCTGCATCATATACGATTATGCTTCCCATGTGGCACTCCCAACATGTTGGTTCCTCCAAGATAATTTATCTGATGCAATATCCTTGTTAAGAAAACTCTTCAGTTGTCAGTCCAATATCTCAATCAGAGCCTCTTCATAGGTCATGTTTTCCTCAACCTCAACACCTTCAAAAGGTACAATGGTACTTGGATCACCAACTTACTCAACATAGATACATGGAAAATCAGATGAATGGAACTCATATCTGAAGGCAATTCCAACATATAGGCTACTTTATGAATATGCTCTAAAATCTCATAGGGCCTTACGTATCGGGGACTCACCTTGTTCTTTTTGCAAAAATGCATCACTCCCTTCGTGGGTGAAACATTCACACACACCCAATCCCCAACATGAAATTCAAGGTATTTCCTTCTAACATCTGAACATGACTTTTGATGGCTTTGAGCCATTTTCAACTTTTCCTGTATCAACTTCACCTTCTCCATAGCATCACTACCAAATTAGGACAAACCAAAGCCATTTACCTATTTCAAAGCAACCCATTGGGGACCTACACCTCCTCCCATATAAGGCCTCCAACAATGCCATCTCGATGCTAACATGGAAACTAGTATTGTAGGTGAACTCAATGGGCGAAAGATGATCATCCCAATTACCCTTAACCTCCAATACATAAGCCTTCAACATGTCTTCCAAGCTCTAAATTTTCCTTTTAGCTTGTCCATTGTTCTGAGGATGAAATGTGGTACTCAATGTCATCTTAGTACCATGCCTTTTCTAAAATTACACCTCTAAAAGTGAGAAGTAAAGTGGGTACCTCAATCCGAGATGATAGACATGGCACACCAGGTAATCTAGACAACTCTTAAATGTACAACTTGGCATAATCCTAATTAAAAATAGTCTTGACCAGTAGCAAAATGTGTTAATTTAATCATTTTATCCACGATTATCCAAATAGAGCCATATTGCTTACGAATACAGGGCAAATCTTTCACAAAGTCCATTTTCACATCTTGCCACTTCCAAGTATTAATCTCTCTGTCTTGGGCCAAGCAACCAAGTCTTTGATGCTCCACTTTTACTTGTTAATAATTAGCGCATTCCAACATGAACTTGGCTATATACTTCTTTATGTCATTCCTCCAATACACTTCCTTCAAATCTCGGTACATTTTGGTGGATCCCGAATATATTTAATATAGAGAGTTATGGGGTTCTCTTAAAATCACTACCTTTAGGCTATCAACATTTGGAACACATAACTGGACTTCATACTAAAATACACCATCTCCCCTTTCGGGAAATATCTCTATATTCTTTTTGGTAACCAACTTCTTCAATTCAACCAATGATGGGTTTAAGTCATGTTTTGCCTTGACATCAACTACCACTGAAGATTTTTCCCTATTGTGTCCATGGATATCACCATCATTTGAATCAACCAATCTAACACCCAATCATGTGAAATGGTGCACATCCTTCACTAACTCTTTCTTGGCATCATCAACATGAACCACACTACCCATAAATAGCCTACTAAGAGCATCAACTATAATATTTACCTTACCCAAATGGTATTGCATACTCATGTTATAGTCCTTAAGAAGTTCCAACCATCTTATTTGTGTCATGTTTAGATCTCTTTGGGTGAATACATACTGAAGACTTTTGAGATCGGTAAATACATCAACATGTACCACATAAATATAATGATGACAAATCTTCAAAGAAAACACCACAACCGCTAAGTCAAATCATGGCTTGGATACTTTCGCTTATGCACCTTAAACTATATAGATGCATATGCTATGTACTTGCCATGTTGTATGATCACACAACCCAAACCAATACGAGAAGCATCATAATACACTACAAATCTATTTAAACTATCTGATAGTGTTAAAGTAAGAGTTGATGTGAGATGCTCTTTCAAAGTCTAAAAATCCTTCTATATTCATCTGACCATTAGAATTTGCCTTCTTTTGAGTCATCTTAGTCAAAGGTGCAACAATGAATGAAAATCCTTTAACAAACCTCCGATAATAACTAGCCAACACAAGAAAACACCAAATATCCAAAGGAGACAATGGTCTAGGATAATTTTTCACCGTCTCAGACTTTTTTAGAGCAACTTTAATACTATCATCGAATGCCACATGACCAAGGAAGGCTACCTCAGGCAACCAAAACTCACATTAACTAAAATTTTCAAATAATTGTTTGTCGCTCAAGGTTTGAAGCACCAACCTCAAATGACCTATATATTCCTCTTCAATTTGGGAGTAGATCAAAATATTTTCTATGAAGACAACCACAAATTTATCAAAGAATTGTTTGAACACCTAATTCATGAGGTCCATAAATACCATCGGGGCATTAGTTAACCCAAATAACATCACCACGAACTCAAAGTGGCCATACCTAGTTTGGAATACTATCTTGGGAATATCACATTCTCTTACCCTCAACTGATCATAGCTGGAACAAAGATCAATTTTTGAAAAGTGAGTAGCACCTTACAACTAATCAAATAAATAATATATCCTCAATAGTGGATACTTGTTCTTTATAGTCACCTTATCCAATTGTCGATAATCAATATACATTTGAAGTGACCTACACTTTTTCCTCAACAATAATGTAGGAGCGTCTTATAGTGAAATGTGTGACCTAATAAAGCCTTTCTATAGAAAAACCTTCAATTGATCTTTAAACTCCCTTCAATTTTATTGGTGCCATTCGGTAAAAAGGAATAGAGATAGGTTGGGTGTCAGGAAGAAGATCACTTCCGAAGTATACTTCCCTTTGGAGAGGAATACTAGGAGAATCCTCAATAAAGACATTCAGAAACTCATTCACCACAGGAATTGACTGTCACGCCAAAAAATCCCATTAAGGCAGATTAGCACCCATTGTCGAAAAGAATCAGGCGAACCAACTTGTAATTATATACTACCTATGAACATTAGAAGGTACTTCCATAGTAAATATGCTTTCATGAAAGTAGATAGTATTAACAAGCTAACATAAAATACATTTAACTAGGACATTGGGGAAATGATGTCAAAAATACAAGATAAAACCACACTTTACTATACATAGGCTACAAAGCCTTTCGATGATGAACACTATTTGATATAGGTCAGGACAAGACCTACCTCATACATAGCTACTATACAATACCAAAATATATGTTATAGACTCAAAAACTCTAAAGCAATCTAAAGCTCAATAATAACAGTTGGATATCCTATATTCCTATTGGGGAGATCTACCTAGCTTTTGTTCCGATAATTTTGAAATATAGAAATTGGGCCCCATGAGGGACAGCAGTATGAGATAATGTACTAAATATATAAGGCAAAAAGTGCTATATGTGAAATAAGAACTCAAATGAAATCATGCACCAATGTAAGGATAAAAAACCACCTTTACTCATATTATGGAATCATGTACTTTATATAGTTTTCTTTACTTTACACTCTGTGCCCAACATGTAATACAAATGATTGATTGATCAGTGGAAAATATATATTAGGATCGACCTATTCTAGGATTTACTTTCACCCATGGGATACCACCCGCAATACTAGTATCGACCTATGCTAGGTGATTTTTCCAACCCTAGGATACCACCCATCAATAAGCATTTCTCTTTATATCTTTCATTTACATTTTAGATGATTTTTTAGGTGGTTATGTCATTTTGAGCTAATAGGGCTATGGAGATAACAAGTGACATGTAAATAATCATGTAAGACAACACCACAATGAAGAGAGTAAGTTACATAATTAATGAAATGCATAGGAGCTTAAATAATACATGGACTTTATTTAGCTAAGAAGGGAACTCATGCAGTTTGGTATTTAAGTATATATGCAGATTTGACGATAACTATATATTAGAATATACATACACGTTAAGGAGTGGATACAAGGTCATTAGTTTTAGTGGATATTGTAGGCTACCCTATGTGTCTTTTGCAAGGAACAACTTAAATTTCATGCCAAAGAATAAGAAAGTGAATAGCCTTACATACCTTGTTGTACCACTTTGTTATTACCTCGAAGTAATATTTTTCCCCCCGAGCACGAAAATGATTTAAATGATGTTTTGACATGATT
Organism: Solanum aculeatissimum; assembly: GCA_038996855.1. Classification (NCBI taxonomy): domain Eukaryota; kingdom Viridiplantae; phylum Streptophyta; class Magnoliopsida; order Solanales; family Solanaceae; genus Solanum; species Solanum aculeatissimum. The sequence goes on along the minus strand of JBCEWC010021517.1, from coordinate 1,811 downwards.
TTTGAAAGACTTTTGATATGATGCCTGATCTATTAAGTTATGGTTAGAATGTCTCCTATTTTGATTGATGTCCTCAAACCGTAGTCTTAGCTCATTCGAGGACGAGTGTTCCCAAGGGGGAGATGATGTAACGACCCAAAAAATTTTAAACTTCTTAATGGTTGGTCTTGTATGGTGTTGGACTGTTCATGGTATAATTTTGGTAGTCATGGGTTGACTTTAAGTGGCCGGATTCAAAACGGACCTTTTGATGTCATAGAGAGGCCATTTGGACAGTGTACTTTGAGGAATCATAACTTTTGGTACGGGATGAACTGTGTGGGATACTATATATGGAATTGACGCTCTTTGAATTATCTTTGCAACGCAACTAATTTCACTCTATTAGAGTTTGTATGAGAAAGTTATGGTCAAACCAGTGAAACTGCCCGTAATTGGAAGGACGCTGGAAATGAGTTCTGGAAATGGTCCAAGGACAGGACCACGGACTGTGTAAAGGTCCACGGTCCATGTGGGGGTTCATGGGAGGTTCCAGTGGGCTCTTGGTAGACAGTACCCTGGCCATGGACAAAGGCAAACCTAACAGACCACTCTACGGTCTGTGAGACTCCACACGGGCAGTGAGAGGTCCCATGAAGTGGGGGCAGTGTGTTGGCCAGCTTGTGGGGCTGGACTCTGGGCCAAGTATGGCTCCACATACCAGTACACTATCCGTGAGACCCCCTTCACACCTCCCCCCGTGAAGTGATCCAGAAAGTCCTCCGAGAGTTCGAGCCGAAGATGAGGCCAAGGTAAGGCACACGGACAGGTACATGGTCTGTGTACCTGTAGATGGACACCTGGGGCCTTCCGTGTGGCACTGTGTTTCAGGGGTTAGTCCATTTCATTAATTGTTAATTCGTAATTTAATTAAATTCTAAGCCTCTTTTAGGCTTTCTAAGGTCCCCTAAACCTAACCCTAAACCCTTTTCATCCATTCTAACACTCTCCATTACATAGATGTTCAGCCAAGTATGATGGTATAGTCCCTAAAACAGCCAAGGTCAAGTATATGGTGGCTAGGGACATGTCTATGCTTTTGAGGACAGTCTTCCCCTATATTGATTGGCCTTATGGATGGAAAGAGCTCACCAGCCTAGTGGAGAAATGACAACAGGAAGTTAAAATTACTCCATTTCAGTGGGTTAAACCTGAGGGATAGTGGATCAAATTAAACATTGATGGTAGTGCTTTAGGCAACCCAGGTATTACAGGTGCAGAGGGAGTTCTGCGGACAAGAAAGGTGCCCTTGTTATTGCTTTTTCCCACCCATTAGGACAAGGTACCAACAAACAAGCAGAGGCTCAAGCAGCAGTCATTGGATTAGAGTGGTATGTTCAAATGGGAGCTACTAAAGTTCATCTGGAGGTGAATGCAGAGATGCTTAGCTCATGGATAAATCATGCAGCTTCACCCCCATGAAGGATACAGAGAGAGTTGGATAGAATACAATATTACAGAACTCAAATCATGGAATTCAAATGTAATCACATTATGAGAGAAGCAAACCATGTTGCAGATTCCTTAGCAAAGTACAGCCAGCAGATTACAAGACCTCAGGTATTTCATGAAGCCAATCAAATGCCAAGAGATAGCAGGGCATACCTGAGGATGGACAAGATGTAAATAGTCTCATTCAGGAGGAAGCAGATGAAGAGAATGAGGAAACCACCTTAGAAGATGCAACTCATACAGACAGATGGTCCCTTTCACTGATCCAGTGTACCCTCCAGCAGGATAGAACTTAGGATTAGTATTAGGTGCTTATTTTC
>JBCEWC010021516.1:0-10437 GCA_038996855.1 Solanum aculeatissimum | reverse complement strand
TTCTAATCGGTATACTTATATTATATATTGATTATACATGATCATACACGGGGATAAACGTGCAAAGCACGTTCCCAAATACTAGTAATTAAAGAAATGTAGGGACCCTCCAGGTCATTTATGTGTTTTTGCATCTTTTGCAATGGGTAGAGCCTTCTAATAGTGACCCCAAGTCATTTATAACTTGCTGACACTAATAGTTCGGTTGCCTGGTCATTTATTTGGAAGTTGTGTAGTTTTCCGTACTGAGAGGACTGTTAAAGTCAGAAAAATGTGTTTTGAAGTAAAGCCTGGGTAAGCGGCCTCATAAAGGAATTTTGACAGTTCTATTAACTTCGAAATAGCCAAATTAGGGTAGAAGCATGGTCGGTTTGAGTACTAAAGTTTTTCAGTGTCAGTTTATACTGAGTTTTCCATTTTAGCCTTTAGAATAAGCCAATAGTTGACTTTGATCAATATTCTTAGAAAACATGCCTGAATGCAAATTTTGACAGCGAGGTTAGCTTCGAACGTCGAGTTTGATCTAGAATGACTTTGCGTTTGATTCTCAAGGCTTCTGAGTGTGTTTTGGGCCCCTCGGTGGAAATTGAGTAAATATGAACTTGAGGAGTGGTAGACACATTTGATCGTAAACAACCTCCTATGAGAATTTTGACTATGCCATTGAATTCCGAACGTCAAATTTTGTAAGTTTACATAGTTCATTTGTGTGTGTTGAATTCTGAACAAGTTCTGAACCATCCTTGGAGCATTTGAAAATAGTTGAATCTGGTGCAAGTCCCATAACACTCTGTGTTCTCATAGAAGCCCCCGCATTCGTGGAGGTGCCCCCGCGTTTGCAGAAGCCAGTTGCCCAATACCTTGCATTTGCGGAAGCTAGTTGCCCACCACTCTGCATTTGTGTAGGTGCCCCCTCGTTCGCGAAGGTCAAAAGGCAGTACACTCCGTGTTTGCAGAGAATAATTGAGGTGGCATAAATAATATATAATTTTTAGAATTTGATCTTACAGGAATAAAAACTTTCAACCGTGATAAATTAATCATATGGAGACCAAATCAGGTGATTCAAAAGGCTATCTTGTGTAAAATTTTTAGAAAACCGTCATGGAAGTATCATAAATTATATTTGGCGCATGGTTCAAAGTAATTTTTCTATTTTTGCTGCTGCATTGATGTTAATTATAAAAAAGTTAAAAATTTATTTCTTGGTCATTTTGGATTGACTTTTAGTGAAATTTGGATCTATTCTGTGTGATTTTTCAAGCAGATCACTGTGGCATGTTGGATTTTGTAGGTTGAGTTGAGTTTGAGGTAAATATGTAGTAGAGCCTGTTATTTCTTCCTTAATTTACATAAAGAAATATTATTTTGTTATTGGGGTGTTTTGTTTGGTTTCAAATATCATATTGAGCCCTAATTTGAGGTAGGGGTGGGAATAAATATCAAAAAATTGAACCGAACCAAACTAATTCGATTCTTCTATTTTGATTCTTTAGTGTTTTGGTTTGGTGTTGGTGGTTATTTTTCAAAAGTTTGGTTCTTTGGTTCGGTGTTCTGTGTAGGTGTCTCAAAATTTTGGTGTACCGAAAAACTAAATATTTATTAAAAAATTATATATATATTAGACCAAAAAGTAAAATTGTGTGTATATATATATATATATCAATTAATAATTAAATCATTCATGAAACAAGTCAAAGTAGCAACAAATTTATAATTCATATAGTTAACTTGAAATATTATTTTTCAAGAGAAATTCAACCATATTTTTGCCGATTTATGCCGTGAAAAGGATATCTTTGTGCTTGTATTCCTCATGCAATAGTTGGAGGCACAAGTTCTTGAGAAAGATAAATATAGTTTTTTAAGAACAATAAGTGTTCCATGGGGGCACATCATCACTTAACATGATTTTAAGTTTTTAAGTGTTTTATACTCTGATTTTGTCATCATTTTATTTTTTATTAGTTTGTACCAAAAAGTAATTTTAAAAACACCGAATAAAACCAAACTAAACTTGAAAAAATCGAACCAAAATATTTTAGTTTGATATATGGTGCATACTTTTTCAAAATCAAAAATTGAGGAACCGAACTGAAATTTGCTAAAATCAAATCGAAGAACCGAATGCCCACCTCTAATTCGAGGTACATGCTCAGGTAGCTATAAGGGTCATTGTATAAGGTTTTTTTGGGATTCTAGATGCAGACCTCATTTTTTCACGTTTTAGCCTCAAGATTGGTTTATGATAATTTCTTGTGATCTTAGTGTCAACATGACCATATTGATGTTGTGATCCTATTTTTGATAGTCTAGAAGCATTCTGAGACCATTCAGAAAGGTAAGACACCTATGGAGTGATTTTGGAGCACATGCGATCGATTTCTAGGTAGGCTACAATTTCCCTTTTTTTAGACTGAGTTGAAATGTAAATGTTGTTTAGGTAGCATGAGTATTGAGTAGGGGGTTGGTTGGAGGCCATATATATTGACATAATTGTACTAGCTAGTATATGTGAATGTCTGGACAGGGGCGGAGCTAAGGCTAGCGAAGGATGGTCAGATGAATAACCTTCGTCGGAAAAATTTTGCGAGTATATATATTGAATATCGATATTTTTGTTAATATACCAATTTCTGAACAACCTTGACAAGGTAAGGAAAGGTAGTTCACTGGTTAAGGGTGTGCCTTTATTACCTAAAGGACCTAGGTTCGAGCCCTCTCTTGGGCATTTTGTTTTAAAATTTTCAATTCCCTTATTCTTTCATTTAAAAAAGAGAGCACAATTGACGGAAGTTCTTTTCTGTCCAGCCAGATACTTTCTTTTTTATTTTCTTACTTTTCATAGAATATGAACACCCTTGACGAAAAGTTTGGCTCCGCCACTGTGTCTGGATATTTGTTTTGCATGTTGAGGGTGCTTGTGATTGGTATATTGACTACCTATTATATACCTGGGAGTGATCGAGTACTTGTTTGACCTGCCGAGGGTACCTATGACTGATATATTGATTGTATACCGTATTAATGATTATCTGTGGTTATTGGGTCTTAGTCTAGGCTTAGGCTAGTGATGCCCTAGACTTGTGCTGATTAGGATTGGTAGACTGTTACACTGATGTCATGACTCGATTCTCAGGTCATGATGGCGCCTATTAGATCCCGTCTACAAGCCAGCCTACAAAACCTATCCTGAATCTCTAACATAGCAATACTAGCAATATACACATAATCCAAACAGAATATACCCAGAACCTAGAAGTCATCTGCACAAAACTACTATAGACTTAAGCACACATTCACATATATATATCATACCAATAGTAATATACATAACCTGAAGGAACTCTTATAAATACAAGCCAACTATAACGTACAAGCCAATGTCTGGATACAAAACATGAACACCAAAAATAGAAGGAGACTACAGATTGTCAAGAGTTGCTGACGCTCACCAAAGTCTCCTGAAGATGTCCATGAGCCCCCAACTCAACAACTACCTTTCACCCAACATGATCATGCGGCTAGTAGCTGGACCTGCACTATGAGAAGATACAAAATTGTAGGGGTGAGTACTAGTAAAAGGCACCCAGTAGGCATCATCAGTCGACCAAGTCAATACTGTAAATATAGAATGACCAAATATAGTAAAGTGTAGTGAAACTAACAAATCTGAACCTGGCCAAACAGTAAGTATATCAGTGACATCTTCGTATCTCAACGACCAAAATCAAGCAATGTATCACAACCCAACTGACAAAATCACAACTTAAACCATACCCAAAGAATCACATAGTCAAGGTATTAGGCTATACGTGGGTGCAAGGCCTTACTATTTATGCCTATACACCCCTGAGCCCTCATAAGCCCAAGAGGTACACCCACAGACAACTAAGGTGCCAAACAGTGCTTTAGTAAAACCCCTATAGAATACTGTAACCTTTGCAGGATCGTGGCAGCCGAACCTAATCCTATGTCAGAATGTTACACCCGATCTTGAGTATCATATCAGACCATGACACCTGACCTAGCGCCTATAGGCCATAACACCCGACCCTAAAATGTATACCATGTCAGGCTGTGACACACAACCCTGTAGATCTCCCAAGGCCCTCAGTGTATATGTAACTACGTGGATCTATGCATAGTACCTCTAGGGTAGCATCTGCTTAAGCCTAAGCTAAAGCCCAAAGAGAACAGATAATCAGAGGTGTGTCACTTATCCAGAATCATACCCCAGCCCAACTGATACAAAGGACATCCACCAAGGCAACTTTGTGTTGGCCTACTTGTAATATGCTAATCTCCTGGACAAGATAGTAGTCTCAAGGACTAACTCATATAGACAGTATCTCAACCAAAGATAGACCAATGAATACCGCATATGGCATACCTCTCTTTAATAGGATCACCTTCCTATTTCTAGCCCACCGGAGGTTCCATAGTATCGTATCTTATATCAAGAGTCACAATGTCAAACCAGGAGCACAATTATAACATTTCTTAGAATATAGCATGTTCTCCTAATTATTAAGTAAGTCTAGCAAGTGTACGATGACTAACAGGTGTATATATGCATAATATATGATACAAAAATAGTACAGAATCATGTCTAACCAGAGAAAAACACATAAAAACTATCCAACCATAAGTACACAATGAAAACATGAATAGTCACAGCGGTATCACAGATATCCAGAACTATCAGAGCTATTAGAATTATATATACACCAGAACCAGTCCATAGTACCAAATATAATCAACAACCAGCCTTGCAAGCTAACATATATCTGTAGCATCAAGAAACATATGCATCCCAACAAGGGTCAAGTCAAGTTTACATACCTGTCATGGGGCCTAAGCCCAAATCTAGCCTTTGTTAAGTCTTCCCGTGCTTTAACATGGCCAAAACTCAACTAATATCATAACTACAACTAATATCATACTCAATAAAGTAACTAGCATCTCATATCAGTATAGATAATATATACATCTCACACCATTATAAACAACACATCCATGTCAGCAAATTTAGTCCACATACAACCACAACATCCATTTTAGCTCAGTCTAATGGATAGAGAAGACTAGCCTAACTAGAAGGCAATTCCTAGCGTTCCTGATCAGTCTACTTGAGCTTTTCCCTTTCTGATCACCTCTAGACTCTAGCTATTCAACTGTCGAAACATGAATCACACAGTCATTACAATTGATTTGACTATAAAATCTTAAGAATTGAGGGAAAATACATCAATTGTGACTAAAATGGGAAAACGTGAGGCCTACACTGGAAATACAAAATAAACCCCCGTAAGAGGATCTCTATGTCACTCTAGGTCTACAGCTAGAAATTAAGTTCAAAACGAGGCTCAAAACAATCAAAAACAGCCTAAAAATAAATGACATTTCTTGTCGAAAAATGAAACGTATATGTATAGCAGCTTCCCCATCATTTTTCTCAAAAATGTGCGCAAATTAACATAATTAGAACATACCACATTGTAAATCTCAAAAAGCAGTACAGTTTAGATCCAAATTTCACTTAATTTCGATGAGAAACGGCGAGATATCTCAGTTCAAAGTTTTTGACATTTTTCAATGTTATATGCTGGAAAAATAGTAAAGTTTCCTCAAACAATATGCAAAAATCAATTTACGACATTTCCACGATGTTCCTCCCGACAAAAATCATAAGTAAGCCTTTTAAACCACCCAAATTGGATAAGAAATTCCCTAAAAAATGCCGTGTAAAGTGGAGAAATATATATATATATATATATATATATACATATGTAAAGTTTCACCTAGAAAGCTATATATAGAGCCAACCACCTTCCACCTTACTGCCATGTGGAATCACCAGATTGTGCCACATGGCAAGATGAAAACTTGCCATGTCACCCCCTTATTTAGCAACCTTTCAATTCCTTTTTCGCTGTTTTGGGCTCATTCAAACTTCAATTTTTATAAACAAACTATGTAACTCTAATAATTTTGACATCTCGGATCCTATGGCGCAGATAAAATTTCCACCAAAGCTTGTTATGATCCGATGTAGTACCTACTTACTTATATGAAACTTTTAGTGAAAATCCCAAGGGGCTCAAATCGCATTTGAAAGTCCTCAGTACCAAAGGAAGGGTCATTCTAGACCAAAGTCGACATTCTGGAGTTGACCATGTTATCAAAAGTTTTATCCGAGAATGATTCTCGAGGGTGTTAACTAAAGTCATCTATTGACCTATTCCAGTGGCTAAATTTGCAAAACATGATATAGTTACACCGAACATGTTCCTAGCCTAATTTGGTCATTCCAAAGTTAATGGAACCGTCAGAATTCAACTCCGAGGCCATTTACTAGGACTTTATCAGTAAACTCATTTTACAGTTATAACTTCTTGTTTAGCACAAAAACTCACATAAATCACAAACAAGCCATCCAATAATCGTACCAAAAGTCTCAACAAGTCAAAAATGGCCCAAGGTTACTATACACATGCTCAAATCAACAAAAATAATTACGGAAATGCAGAAATGACCTAGAGGGTCATTACAACATCCTCACTAACAGATTTTTCACCTGTGAAAGTAAATATAGAGGCATACCTGATGACTCAAATAGGACGAGGTACTTCTCTCGCATATCTGTCTCTGTCTCTAACTCCCAGGAAGCCTCCTCGACTAGTTGGTGATGCCACTAAACCTTAACCATTAGTATGACCCTAGAACACAACTATCTAGTATCCCTATCTAAAATAACTACTGACTCCTTAACAAATGTTAGATGTTCATCTAACTCAACTAAATCACATTGATGCACATTCGATTTATATAAAATATATTAGCACAATATCAACACATGAAAGACGGGATATATAACAGAATAAGCTGGAGATAAGGCTAACTCATATGCAACTAACCGGACCCATCTCAGAATCTCAAAAGTCTCGATATACCGGGGGCTAAGCTTACCCCATCTACCAAACTGCATGACCCCTTTTAGGGGTGATACCCACAAGAACACTCTATCTCCAATCGCAAACCTAAAAAATTAGCGTCTACAGTCGACATAGCACTAGTGTCGACTCTGAACTATCCTCATTCTATCCTTGATAACTCAGCCCCTGGCTAAGGCATCCTATACTAAATTTATACTATATGGATTTGACTTTGTAGACTCGAAACATTCAACTGGAGTATAACATTATAGACCATATAGTGCCTCAAATAGGACCATCTGGATATTGGTGTGATAACTATTATTATAAGCAAACTCTACTACTGGGAAAAATTAGTCCCACTAATCTCGAAACTCTAACACACAAGTTCGTAACATGTCCTGTAGAACCTATATAATGCGCTTAGACTGGCCATCAGTTTAAGGATAAAATATTATGCTTAGATCAACCCGAGTGCCTAGCTCTTGCTGAAAAGACTTCCAAAAAATGGAGGTAAAATATGGTCCTCTGTTAGATATGATAGATATTGACACCCTATGTAATCGAACTATCTCCTAAATATATAAATACGAGCCAATCGCTTAGCACTGAAGGTAGAATGAATAGAAAGAAAATATGCAAATTTAGTCAATCGATTAACTATAACCCAAATTCTATCAAAACTCTTAAAGGTACAAGGTAGACCCATAACAAAATCCATAGTCACAAGCTCCCACTTTCACTCAGAAATAAGTAATCACTGTAGTGTCCCACCGGGTCGCTGCTGCTCAGCCTTTACCTGCTAGTAAGTAAGGCAACATGATACATACTTGGCAATCATTCTCTTCATACCATCCCACCAATAATGTTTTCTAGATCTCAATACATGTTTGTCGTACCTGGGTGGATAGAGTATTTGGAGTCATGTGTCTCACGCATAATCAGCTGTATCAAATCCCCTACTATAGGGACACCCAATCGACTATCAAATTTGAGGACTCCATCGAAAAACTATAGCCTGACAACTAATACCTTGAATAACTTTGTATTTGATGGAAACTAATGACTCATCCTTAAACTATTAGGCCCGAGTCTGATCCACCAATGAAAATTGGGCCCCAATGAAGGGCAATACCCGATTGAGATCTAAAATATCCAATCAGACTAACTTGTTAGCTAGGGACTAGATGTCCAAACACTACTACCACCAACTCTAAGTCGTGCGTGGGGTAGTTATTCTTGTGGACCCATAACTAACGAGAATCATAAGCAATAACCTGATCTCTCTGCATCAATACACAACCTAACCCAATATGGAAGGTATCATAATATACAACAAAGCTCTCTTCCATGATAGGAAAAGTCAAAATAGGACCAGTAGTTAGTAAACCTTTCAACCGCAGAAATCCAGTCTCACACTCATCAGACCATATAAATGGCATACCCTGACGAGTTAACAGAGTCAACAAAGCAGCAATAGTAGAGAAAACCTCAACAAGTCATCTATAATAACCTGCTAACTTGATAAAACTCTGAACCTCTATCACAGAAGTAGGCCTAGGCCAACTGCAAATCACCTCAATCTTAGCTGAATCTACTGTAATACACTCTTTGGACACCACGTGCCCCAGGAAAGTGATAGGTTCAAGCAAAAACTGATACTTAGAAAATTTAGAATATAACTCGTGATCTCTTAGTGTTTGTTGAAAAATTCAAAGATATTGAGCATATTGCTCTCGACTCTGAGAGTATACCAGAATATCATCAATGAACACCCTAATAACAGAGTCAAGATACAATCAGAGTACATGAGTCATCAGGTCCATCAACGCTACAGGGGAATTAGTTAGCCTAAAAGGCATGACTAGAAACTCATAATCCCCATAATAGGTTCGGAATGCAGTCTTTGAGAAAATCCTCTACCCGAATCCTAACCTGGTGATACCCTGATCTCAGATAAATCTTAGAAAATACCACCACCCTCTGTAACTAATCAAATAAATCATCAATGCGCAATAGAGGATAACAGTTCTCTATCATTACCCTATTTAAATATCAATAGTTAATACACTTTCGGAGAGTCCCATCTATTTTTTTCATAAACAAAATAGGGGCTACCTAGGGAGAAACACTCGGTCATATAAAACCCAATTCTAGCAAGCCCTAAAGATGAGTACCAAACTCCTTAAGCTCTATAAGAGCCATCTAGTATGGTGGAAAAGATATGAATTTAGTGCCCGACTCAACCTCTATCGCAAAATTAACATTTCTCTGAAGTGGAAACCCATGCAAATCAGCCAAAACCATATAAGGAAACTCACAAATCATGAGCACCATCTCCATAGTAGAAGTCTCAATTATCACATCCCAAACATAAGCTAAATAAGTCAAACACCCTATAAATATTAACCGCTGAGCCTAAATGTATGATATAATACCAACTAATACCCGACTCATAAACCCCTACCACACAACTGGGGATAGCCCCAATATAGCCAAGGTAATAGTTTTGGCATAACAATCTAGCACAACATGATATGGGGCCAACCAATATATACCCAAAAGACCATTAAAATCCAGTATATCAAGTAGTATCAAATCAACCCATGCATCAAATCCCTAAAGAGTGACCATACAAGCTCAACATACCTGATCTACCACTAGGGAATCCACCAATGGGGTCAATACACTAACCAGAGATGAAAGAGGCTTAGGAGTCACACCCAAGCAAGAAGCAAAGTACATTAATAGATATGAGAAAGTGGAACTCAGATCAAATAATACTGAAGCTGGATACTGGCACACATTAATCATACCTGTAATAGCCTCATCATAAGCCTCGACCTCTACTTGTGTTGGTGCTATATAAAAATGTCAATGACGTCCCGGTAACAACCCAAAATTTTTCAAAATATCCTTATGGTTGGACTTATATGACTTACTACTGACCATGATTAAGTTTTGGTAGCCACGGGTTGAGTTTAAATGGTCGAATGCAAAATGGACTAGTTGGTGGCCTAAAGGGACAGTTTCGGTAGTGTACTTCAAATAGCCATAACTTTTTATATGGGATGAATCATGTGCGCTTATACATATAAAATTAAATCTCATTAAATTAGCTTCGCAACGCAACTTGTTTCACTCAATTCAGAGTTCGGATGAGGGAGATATGGCCCAAACAGTAAAGCAGCCAAAAGTGCATTAGTGCGCGAAGGACGGCCATCCTTCGGGGAAGGACGGCCATCCTTCAAGGAAGGATTCCCGTCCTTCAGTGAAGGACAACCATCCTTCAGTGAAGGACGACCATCCTTCAGGGAAGGACGACAGTCCTCCATGCCTATATATAAGCAGTACGAATTCAGATCTGAACATCGAAAATTCCAAACAATTCCTATATATTTTTCTGTTTCGTTTTTTCGCTATTTTCGTCAACTTTTGGGGAGTTCAATATTGTGGATTTCTTTCGGTCCGTGCAGTTATTCTTTTGATTATTATTACC
>JBCEWC010021515.1:0-10437 GCA_038996855.1 Solanum aculeatissimum | reverse complement strand
CCATTCCCGAATTGTCCCCATAGCTTGAGTCACAAGCCCCTAAACCCTTAGAGCTTATGTGCTACATGATTTAGTTTTTGCGTTTCCGAACCGATGATGAGTGTAATGGTGCTATGATGGCTTGATCGAGGGTCTTCGGGTCTTCTTTCACCATGTCACATCTAGGCTCCCTATCCGGGTCGTAAAACTTATGAACTTTAAAGTATCTGTGGACATAACATGAAGGAACCATCATAAAAGGGCACTTTGGAACCATGAGGAGAATATGAACATGCGCGAGAAAATCATAGGTCAAGAATGTCATATACCATAGGCCTTTGGGAAGTTCATAAAACATTGTAAGAAAGACTATAACAGACATAAACCATGTGAGCTAATACATGGAGTCCCGATGTGTCCACTACATTAGAAGAAAGGGAAAAGTCACTTTGCCAAGGTAAACCTTCTAATGCCTAAGTGGATCCACTAAGCCTTGTGTGAACCGGGTACTCACCTCTAGTTGTTGGACTCAGGTACTTGCCTCAAGCCCTTATATTTAGGGTACTCGCCTCTTAGGGATTTGAGTATTCGCCTCTAACGCCTTTACCTACGGTGGTATAGAGATTTGGGACTCGGGTACTCACCTCTAGTCCACTCGATGCTAGGTAATTCACTCACAAGAGTAGAAAATTATAATTCATAGAGTCATATCATTTGTATCATGAAAAATCATATCGATAGCTCCTTAATAGTTCCATAGATGGGAGATCCTCCAACATTCATTCATTTATTAGATGGGAGATCCTCTGCCATCATCATTCAGTCATTAACTAGATGGGAGATCCTCCCCATCAACATTCATTCATTAAGAACTTTCATAAGTCAATAATAAACATAGAGCATCACATAAGCCTTAATTCCTCACTAAAATATTACTTTATAACTTGGTTCATCTTTATTTAAAAGCATGCATAAGGTCCTCAATTGGTCATGATCATAGTTAAACATAGATTAGGATCATTCTGGCGGGGAGGGGCTAAGTTTAAAACCAAATTAAAGCATATGACTCAATAAAATCTGTGCATGTTTGTAGTAGAAATCACTAATTGAAAACACGTCTATGATAACCCACATTTAGTCTATATGAACTCTAAAAGTCTTGTACATCATAACATCATAAAAAAGGATTTACAATAATGCATAGCTTTCATAAGATGTCAACAAGTTTCATAACATACTTGATAGCCTCTTATCAATCATAATATTCATGACTTGCAAACTTCCAAGTAAATCTTTGATCAACCTAAGATGTTTCATCATATAATCTTAATCTAAACATGGTGGGTCTATGCATCAAGACTCAAAATCATAAAATTTCAAGGGTAACATGCTTGATTGAGGTAATGTAAGACCCAACTAAAGAAAAGTCTGAAAATCCAGGAAAAGAGTCTTGAAATTTTTTTGAAGTACCAGATGTTACGAAGGGGTTTACGAGTCGTAGGTCGAGATACGAGCCATATACGTGAGCAATTCTAATAGCTCAATTTTGAGGACCAATTTTGTATGAGAATTTTTATGAGTCGTATATTATTTCACTAGTCGTAAATATTGTTCGTAGAATGAGGGTCAAACTTGGTAAAATTGGGGTTCTTCATGAATTTGATCTACGACTTATCAAACGACCCATGGAATCCTCTATGGGTCGTAGATCATGTCATGGATTTAGGGATCAGGGAATAATCTCTAAAAGTTCAAAAGTTACAGTAGACGAAACCCATTATATGACCCGTAGAATAGACCACGACCCAAAAATGGGGTCTCGTGGTCTTGTTCGGCTAGATTTTTAAAAGGGGCAAATTTGCCATTTCCTATTTATTAAAGCCTAAACTATGTCGTTTTACCCTTTAAATGGTCCATTATCAGCCTTTTCAACCCTAATTCACTCATTCTCCTCCACTCTAAACATTTTTAAGTCCCAAACACACTAAAGCCTCCTCCAAGGTTGCAAGTAAGAAGACCAAGCTAGGGTTTCGAGTTCCCCATCTCCAAATCAGATTTTTTTCAACCAAAAATCACACTAAGATATGTGGGTTTGATTATGGGGACCTTCCTTCCCACAAGTCCAACCATCTTCTTCTCTAACTACACGAAAGCATTTTATGAACTCTTGCATATGATGTTATTATTTTATGCACTTTATGATGGTCTATTTTATACGTTATATACATAGATCATGTTTAGATTCTTCAAGTATTGATTGTTAAGCATGAATACCTATTGAAGGCATATTTCATGAGATGATTTATATATATTTAAGGCTATGCATGATGTGAACTATATAAACTATGAAAGATTGTGAATATGAGGTGGCTAACATGAGACCTAAATTGGGGCTTTCTACTACAAGATTGGTGGGTTGATTTGAATATATCTTCCAAATGAATTAATTTTTCATTCCCAATGACACACTCTTGAATTGCATGATTTTAAGTACATGTGCATATACCCGCCATGGTTGACTAAATTATCAGGACAGAGATTCTTATGTTGATGAAACATTATTGCATGAATTACAAGACAAGCATGATATGATAAATTATGGGCTCCTAAGAATGCATTGAACTCATGAAAGGTTTGGTTTAGTTTTGGCAAGTAGACCACTCCTTTTTTGGTGAGGAGGAAAACATCGAAATTCCAAGTAATAGATTACTTGGTCTTATATGTCATTAAGGTCTTCTCCCAGATATGTATGTTATGATATGCAAGTTTGGCTATCTACATGCATGCTTTGATTCAAGCATTGATCATACATGTCATATTGATCTCTTACTCAATAATCATGGTTGGGCATATTATTAATTATGGATTATGTTTTCTTTCTTGCATTGCACCTCACATACTTAGTACATTTCAAGTACAAACACATACTTTTTGCATACATTATCTAACCATGTAGGGTCCGGAACTCCTATCCATCCTCCTCTTCATCGTAGCTAGCCGGATCATCTGAGGACTACTATTGGTGAGTCCTCCACTCCGAGGAAAATATCCACTTTACTTTTATGCCATAATTAAGACTTGTATAATGTGGATACTTACACTTTTAGGGTGATCCCGGGAGATATCTTGACCCTCGTTCCATTCATATTAGAGGTGTTGTTAGATATGGAAATGTATGTATTGGGTTTCAATCCCATTATGTTTATGTAATTATGAAATACTTCCCTTAGTCCCTATTCCCTTATGTGTGTTGATATTTGTTGATGACGTGATGGAAGTCCCAAGTCCCGATAAAATTCCCATTGCGTGAGTCATACTTACCCACCCCTTAGACTTTATTTGTTATATGATTCATGCAAATCCTCGCCCCTAAAACATTTTCACATAGCTTGAGTCCAAAGTCCCGTTTCTCTTAGAATTATCTATTACTTGCTTGATTGTTTAATTATTCTTTCGCGACCAAAGATGTGCAAATGGTATGTAAAGAGGCTTGTTTAGGTAGCCTTCGGGTTTCCTATTCACCGTGTTACATCTAGACCTTAGGCTTAGGTCATGACAAGCTTGGTATCAGAGCACTAGGTTTGTAAATGGTCCTCGGAAATCTAACACACCGCGTCAAGTAGAGTGTTTTTCATGGTTGTGAAGCGTGCCACCACTATAAATAGGAGCCTATGAGATGTTTTAGGAAATGATTCACTTCTTTGTACTCTATATCGTATTATAGATTTGAACTAAGGTTCCTTTTTCCTAACGGCTGGTATTTTGCTCTTTTAGATCATGTTGCTAAGGATAATTCAACAAAGAGCTCCTACACCCGAGGGTGCTTCGGCCCCTCCGATTCCTCAAGCTCTTCAAGAAGAAGAAGATGTCAAGCATGTCGAATACCAAAATATCATTGCTATGTTGGCTCAAGTCGTGACCAACCAATTGAACCAAGGAGCCCAAGCTCCTTATGCTCCAACCCCAGTTTCAAAAGTTAGGAATTTTACAAGGATGAACACTCCGGAGTTCTATGGCTCTAAACCGGGAGAGGAGCACCAAGAATTCATTGATGAGATGTATAAAGTGCTTGCAACTATGGGGGTAAGTTCAAAAGATAAGGCAAAACTTATGGCCTATCAACTTAAGGGCCTTGCATAAATTTGGTTTACTCAATGGAAGGAAGAGAGGGAGGACAATGATCCTATTCCATGGGAGGAATTCAAGGTCGCCTTCCTCAAACATTTATTCCCTATCGAATTGAGAGAGGTAAAGATGATTGAGTTCATGAAACTCAAAGGATCCATGAGTATGAGGGAGTATTCCCATAAGTTCAACAAGCCCTCAAAATATGCTCCTCATTTGGTAGCTGACTCAAGGGCAAGGATGAATACATTTGTGTCGGGGTTATTCGATTTGGTGAATAAAGAATGTTGCATCACGATGATTATGGGTGGCATTGACTTGTCTCAGCTCATGGCATATGATGAACAACTTAAAGGGGAGAAGCTTAGAAAACAAAGAGTGGGAAGTCCAAGAGGGCTCAATATGATGGTGGCTTTCAACGTGCTAAGGGTGGACGCTTCCAATAAGGCCACAAATTCCAAGGCCAAGGATCCTCCAATTCTCAAAATCAAAGATTTGCTAATCATAGGGTTCCTAATCGTTAGGATCAAGGTGTCAATGGCGGAATGACTTTTCCGCGGTGCCAAAAATATGTAAGGAATCATGGTGGCAAATGTTTGAGACATTCAAATGCTTACTAAGGGTGTGGCAAGGTAGGCCATAAGATTGTTGATTGTCCTTATGCTCAAAACAAGGGTAGAGATGGTCATCCTCAAGGGTAGGGTGTTCATGTTGATAAAAGAGCATAAGGTGGCCAACAAGGGGGTGCTCCACGTCACAATCGATTTTATGTTCTTCAAGGGAGACAAGGAGTGAAGGAGGTATCTGATATTGTTATCAATATGTTAAAGGTTTTCTATTATGATGTGTATGCTTTATTGGACTCGGGTGCCACACTTTCTTTCATTACTCCTTTTGTTGGTAATAAGCTTCATGTGTGTCCCAAAATGTTATGTGAACCCTTTGAGGTGTCTACCTCCGTTGGAAAGTCCATTAATGCTAGAAGAGTCTATATGAATTGTCCCGTGTCTATATTGAATAAAGTCTTGCCTTGTGATTTCGTTGAACTATGCATGGTAGATTTTGACATCATTCTTAGGATGAATTGGTTACATGCATACTATGCTTCCATTGATTGTAGAACTCATAAGGTTAAGTTCCAATTTCTTAATAAAATCGCCTTTGAGTGGGAAGGTCATAATTTGACGGTTAAGGGTAGGTTCATTTCTTTTATTAAGGCCCAAAAATTGATTTCCAAGGGTTGCATAAACCATCTTGAAAGGGTTAGGGATGTTGAGTCTAAATCCCCTCCTATTGAGTCGATCCCGGTAGTCAATGCGTTCCTTGATGTTTTTCCCGATGAGTTTCCTAGCGTTCCTCCTGAAAGGGAAATAGATTTTGGTATGGACCTCCTCCCCGATACTCAACCCATTTCCATTCCCCCTTATCATATGGCCCCGGTGGAGTTAAGAGAATTAAAGGATCAATTTAAAGATTTATTGGAGAAGGATTTCATAAGGTCTAGTAAGTCACCTTGGGGTGCACCGGTGTTATTTGTAAGAAAGAAGGATGACTCCCTTAGAATGTGCATCGACTATCGGCAACTCAACAGGGTCACCATAAAATATAAGTATCTTTTGCCAAGGATAGATGACCTATTTGACCAACTACAAGGGGCTAGTCATTTTTCTAAGATTGATCTCCAATACGAATACCACCAATTAAGGGTGAGGGAGTGTGATCTTCCCAAAATGGCTTTTCAAACAAGATATGGGCACTTTGAATTTATTATGATTCCATTTGGCTTAACAAATGCACCAGCAATATTTATGGATCATATAAACAGGGTATTTAAACCCTACTTTGACGTGTTTATAATGGTCTTCATAGATGACATTTTGATATATTCCCAAGTGAAGGAGAGCATGTGAATCATTTGAGGGTAGTGTTGTAAACTTTGAAGGATGAGAGATTATTTGCCAAATTTAATAAATGTGAATTTTTGTTGAAAGAAATTGCATTCCTAGGGCATGTGGTGTCGGGTGATGGAATTAAGGTGGACCCTAAGAAGATGGAAGTGATACGTTAGCCTAGACCCTTGACTCCAACGGATATGAGGAGTTTCTTGGGCTTGGCGGGATACTACCGGAGGTTTGTGGATGGTTTTTCGTCAATTGCTTCACCTTTGAAAAAATTGACACAAAAGAAGGCAAAATTTATTTGGATCGATGAATGTGAAAAGAGTTTCCAGACTTTGGAAGACAAACTTACCTCCACTCCTATCTTGGCTCTACCAGAAAGGTTAGCAGGGTTTGTGGCTTATTGTGATGCTTCAAGGGTTGGTTTAGGGTGTGTATTAATGCAAAGTGGCAAAGTCATAGCCTACGTTTCTAGGCAACTAAAAGTGCATGAGCGTAATTATCCCACCCATGATCTTGAATTAGCGATCGTGGTATTTTCTTTGAAAATATGATGTCATTATTTATATGAGGTACATGTGGAATTGTTCACCGACCATAAGAGTCTCCAATATGTGTTCACACAAAAATATCTTAATTTGAGGCAAAAAAGGTGGATGGAACTCCTCAAGGATTACGATATGAATATGCATTACCATCCCGGCAAGGCTAATGTTGTGGTTGATACCCAAAGTAGAGTGTCCACGGAGAGTATAGCTCACGTTGATGATGGCAAGAAGGAATTGGCTAAAGAAGTTCACCAGTTATCTAGGTTGGGTGTTAGGTTGAATGAAGTCGAAAATGGGGGTGTGGTAGTTGTTGATGGTTCCAAGTCTTCTTTGATTGAAAAGGTCAAGTCCAAACAAGACCTTAATCCAGCTTTGTTAGAATTGAAAGCTTTGGTGAAGGATGGTAAGGTGGAGGTTTTCTCCCAAGGGGGAGATGGTGCCCTTAGATACCAAGGAAGGTTGTGTGTGCCTAATGTTGATGGAATGAGGGGCATAATTTTGAAGGAGGCACATAACTCATCCTACTTAATGCATCTCGGATTTACAAAGATGAATAGAAACTTGAGGGAAGTGTATTAGTGGGGTGGTACGAAAAGAGATATTCCCAAGATGATAATCAGTTGTCACAATTGCCAACAAGTCAAAGCAGAACATCAAAGGTCAGGTGGCCTATCCTAAGATAGAGAGATTCCCACATGGAACTGGGAAGAGGTAAACATGGATTTTGTGATTGGTTTGCCAAAGACTCGAAAGCACTTTTATTCTATTTGGGTTATTGTTGATAGAATGACAAAATCAGCGCCCTTTCGACCAGTTAAAACAACTTATAGTGTCGAAGATTATGCCAAGCTATATATTCATGAGTTGGTTAGATTGCATGGGATACTATTGTCTATTATTTTGGATTGTGGTGCTCAATTTACATCCCATTTTTGGAGATCCTTTCAAAAGGGTCTTGGTACCAAAGTCAAGCTTAGCACGACCTTTTATCCTCAAACAGATTGGAAAGCTGAAAGGACAATTAAAACTCTTGAGGATATGCTTAGGGCTTCTGTTTTGGAGTTTAAGGGTAGTTAGGATGAGGATCATTCACTTATCGAGTTCGCTTACAACCATAGCGATCACTCTAGCATCAAAATGGCTCCCTTTCAGACTTTTTATGGTAGACATTGTCGATTCCCAGTTGGGTGGTTTGATATGGGGGAAATTGCCTTGTTAGGTCCGAATTTAGTTATGAAAGCTTTGGATAAAGTGAGGTTGATTAGAGAGAGATTGAAATTGGCTCAAAGTAGGCAAAAGTCCAACTCCGATGTGACAAGGAGAGAATTTCAGTTTAATATTGATGATTTGGTCTATTTGAAGGTCTCACACATGAAGGGTATGATCTGGTTTGGCAAGAAGGGAAAATTAAGCCCAAGGTTTGTAAGGCCTTAGGGGATTTTGAGGAGGGTTTGTAAGGTTGCCCATGAATTGGAGCTGCCTATGGAGATGAGTATGGTTCATCCAGTCTTCCACGTATCCATGTTGAGGAAGTGTTTAGATGACCCAAGTTCTATAATGCCTATGGATGTTATGGGTGTGGTGGAAGATAACTTGACTTATGCGGAAGTTCCAGTGGAAATATTAGATAGGCGAGTGAAGATGTTCAAAAACAAAGACATTTCATCCGTCAAGGTACTTTGGAGGAACCAACATGTAGAAAGCACCACTTAGGAAGCCGAAGCAGATATGAAAAAGCAACACCTCTATATCTTCCATTTTAATCAAGCTTGAGGTACTATAATCTCTCCTATTATAGAGCCTCCTTTCATTGCATGTCATTCTCATGTTATTTATGCATAGTTATGTGATTTTGAGGTTGCATTGCAAATATAATTTAAGACATGGTTTAAAAATTTTAATAATGCATGTGTTGCATTGTTGTATGTGGTGCATTTGGCATATGGTTCATGTATTCCATTCATCAGAGCTTGCCTTAGCACATTCGGGGACGAATGTTCCCAAGGGAGAGATATTGTAAGACCCCACTCAAGAAAAATATGAAAGTCCAAGAAAAGAGTCTTGAAAATTTTCTAAAGTGCGAGTTCTTACAAGGGGTTTACGAGTCGTAGGTTGAGGTACGAGCCATATAGTGGTTCTTGAGCAATTTTAGTAGCTCAATTTTGAGGATCAACTTCATATGAGAATTTTTATAGGTTGTATATTATTTCACTAGTCATAAATGTTGTTCATAGAATGAGGGTTAGACTTGGTAAAATTGGGGTTCTTCAGAAATTTGATCTGTGACTTATCAGACGACCCATGGAATCTTTTACGAGTTGTAGGCCGTGTCATGGATTTGGGTATCAGGGAATAATCTCTGAAAGTTCAAAAGTGACAACAGACGAAACCCATTCTATGACCCGTAGAATGGACTACAGCCCGTAAACAGAATCTGTGGTCCTATCCGACTAGATTTTTAAAAGGGGGAAATTCGACATTTCCTATTTATTAAAGCCTAAACTATGTTTGTTTTACCCCTCAAATGGCCCCGTATAAGCCTTTTCAACCCTAATTCACTTATTCTCCTCCACTCCAAATATTCTAATTCCTAAACACTCTAAAGCCTCCTCCAAGGTTGCAAGTAAGAAGATCAAGCTAGGGTTTCGCGTTCCCCATCTCCAAATCAAATTTTTCTCCACCAAAAATTGCACTAAGGTATGTGGGTTGATTGTGGGGACCTTCCTTACCATAAGTCCAACCATCTTCTTCTCCAACTGCATGAAAGCATTTTATGAACTTTTGCATATGATGTCATTATTATGCACTATAAGATGGTCTATTTTATGCATTATATACATGGATCATGTTTGGATTCTTCAAGTATTGATTGTTAAGCATGAATACCTATTGAAGGCATATTTCATGAGATGATTTATATTTATTTAAGCTATGCATGATGTGAACTATGTAAACTATGAGAGATTGTGAATATGAGGTGGGTTTGATGAGACCTAAATTGGGACTTTCTACTACAAGGTTGGTGGGTTGATTTGAATATCTTCCAAATGAATTGATTTTTCATTCCCAATGACTCACACTCTTGAATTGCATGATTTTAAGTACATGTGCATATACCCGCCACGGGTGACTAAATTTTCATGACAATGATTCTTATGTTGATGAAACATTGTTACATGAATCGCAAGACAAGTTTAATATGATAAATTATGGGCTCCTAAGCATGCACTAAGCTCATGAAAGGTTTCTATGATTTGTAAGATGTTGAACCCTTATGTTATATTCCACCCTCTTGTGAATGAATATTGTCTACATGAAGGGGTCAAGTATGATAAGTATTTTACCCTCATGTGCAAACTAATGCTCATTAGAAGGGATCAAGTATATTGCAAGTCCTAACCTCATGAGTAAAGCTATACCCACTAGAAGGGGTCAAGTTTATGAATATTTCTACCCTCTAGTATAAGGTATACGCTCACTTGTAGGGGTCAAGTATATGAATGAGTCACTCTTTTCATGTGGCTTTGTTTAATGTAACAACCCGAAAATTTTAGAAATCTACTTATGGTTGGCATTCTATAATGTACTACAAGACATGGTTGTGTTTTGGTAGCCACGGGTTGACTTTAAGTGGCCGAATACAAATTGGGCTAGTAGTGGCCTAGAGGGAAAGTTTTGGCAGTCAACTTCAAATAGTCATAACTTTTGTTGTGGGATGAACCAAGTTAGATACCATATATCAAAATGAATCTCTTTGAGTTATCTTTGCAACACAAGTAGTTTCACGCAATTTGGATATCGGATCAGGGGGATATGGCCCAAACAGTGAGACTGTCTAAAATTCGAAAGCCATTGGAGATAGGCTCAGAAAAATGGCCAAGGACATT
>JBCEWC010021514.1:0-10437 GCA_038996855.1 Solanum aculeatissimum | reverse complement strand
GAATGAGGGTTTGGGGAATGTTTTAGGGATTTAGGAGACCTTAGGGTACCAAAAAGGGGCTTAAGGAAATGTTAAATTATGAAAATACCATTAATAAAATATAACTTTCTGAGACTAAGCAGAGTGATATGGATGCTACAGTGCCCGTCTCACTATTCACGGTCCGTTTTCCCCTCCATCATACAACACTTAGACAATTTTTCAGCGCGAATTCTCGGAGGACTTTTTGTAACACTTCATGAGCATTATTTATAGAACATTTGGAGGTTGAATGACTGTGTAAGGGTCCCTTGAATCCAACCTTAGCCTCCCAGCCTTGGCCATGGCTTGGCCTAGCTACTATCCCACTTAACGGGACAGTAAACTGGCCGTTTAAGGCCAAATGAGCCGTTCAAGGTCTCGTGGTCCTACACTTGTCTTAGGGGTGGTTCCTGGCCACCCCTAAATCACTGGAGAATCCCACGACACCCCACACAGACCTTTCATAGTTTCACGGTCCGTGTCCCTTCCCTTAGCCACTTTTCTGAGCCTATCTCCAATGTCCTTCGAATTTTAGACAGTCTCACTATTTGGGCCATATCTCCGTCATACAAACTACAAATTGAGTGAAACTAGTTGCGTTGCAAAGATAACTAAAATAGATTCAATTTGATATGTAGTAGCCCACATGGTTAATCCCACATCAAAAGTTGTGACCATTTGAAGTACACTGCCAAAACTGTCCCTCTAGGCCACTAATTAGCCCATTTTGCGTTCGACCACTTAAAATCAACCCGTGGCTACCAAAACTTAACCATGACCATTAGTACATCATATAATGCCAATCATAAGGAAATTTTGAAAATTGTTTGGTTGTTACACTCTAGTTGTGGATTTATCTACTCATAATTAATGTAGATGCAAGAATCATGATAATGAATAACATAATTGAGCACTTACACGAATGAATTTCAACACCAAATGTCCAACTCTTCAATGGAAATGGGAATTATGAATCAAGAACACAAAATATTATTTATCTCTGACTAAAAGTACTAAAAACTAGGAACTCTTTACCAAACTTATCATAAAATAACCTAAAAATTTATTTATAATGTTTAAAATACAAAACCAATTCTAACTAGGAAAACTGGGCCAGCAGGCTCTACGGGCCTGCTTTACGGGCCATAACATGTTCCACGGCCTGTAGTTGGGCTTTTTTTGACTTAATCTTTAGAGCTGGGGTGATTTCTACAAGACCCTTCTACGGGTTGTATAAGATTCTACGACCTGTGGAGGATTACGTCTAATGACTTTGCAACAACTCTCCAATCTCTGATCCTCAAGGCATGACAAATGATCTACAACTCATATTATGATTTACGGCACATCAATTCACTCATAGATTAAACTTCTAAAAATTACCCTTCATTGGAATTTGCTATGACTCCCTTTCTATGCCCCATGGAATAATCCACAACCCGTAAAGGATTTCATGAATCCTCAGAAACTGCACTTTCAACATACTTTAACTAAAAATAATGTCAACCTTATAATCCTGCAAAAAAAACATAACAGCACATCAAATCTAACAATATCGCTTTGAGAACACACAAAATTGCAAGTTTTAAGCATCAAAAGTGTTGTATTTCTGCAGCAATCAACACCCAGAACTTAAAATTATTTCTTGTCCTCAAGGGACGGACTCAATCTACATAAGCAACACAACAACACATAGACCTTAGTCTAATGGCAAACATCATATCAAACTCAAGCACAAATACCCACACCATTCAAAACCACATATCAGATAGCTATCAAACAGACTACTGCAACTCTGACAAGCAAGGTGACTATTGATTAGCAATAATTACTGACTCAGTCTAACATTAATAATTCAATGCAAGTGCCCTTATAGAAATAAGTCCTGTCTCACTCACATAGTGATGTTTTTAGATTCAATACTTGGGACTGCACAAAACCACTCACTTTAACAAAAGATATTCAAACACTACAATCAATACCATATGCTTTCCCCTATACTCAAGATTATGACCTTTGACTAATCGCACTAGGATCAATTTAGGACTTTCTAGGCTTGCAACGTAGGCTCGGGGGGCTTTGCTGTGATGTTCTAGGAATATAGTGACTACAGACCCTCCTTGACACTGCATTTTTCTACACCTTCGCCTTACCAACCTATCACTTTCATCACATTCTCCCTTTCCCCCCTCATTCTAAGCCTTTTTAAGGTGCTTTATTTTCAGTTTTAGCTCATTGCCTTGTATTTCCACATTCTTTTGCTTTTTATCACAACAGTTAGGCAATTCTTTCTTTTTCTTGCACCCTTTTAAACAATTTTCTCCTTTTTCTGTATCACTAGTTTCTCCCTCATTTTTGACGACTTCTCCTTACACCGGCCACCCTCAACTTAGGCTTTTGGCCTAAGTTGAGGTGCATAATATCCATCCTTTGAACAAAGGCCACTGTGAGTAGCCACCCTCAACTTAGGCTTTTTATCTCAGTCAAAGTGTACAATGTTCAAGGAAGGACCAGGGCTAGGGTTTATCATTCGTTAATGTTAGGTTACTTAGATATTTACAAGGAAAAGGTACATATCAGGCTCAAACATTTGGATCAAGGGATACATTACAAATTTGGTAGGTCATTTAGGCTAAGTGGACTAATAAGAACAATGACCTAAGATCCTTTCCTAACCACCTAACCTACGATCTAAGTCAGAGTAATAAGGAATGTTCTGAATTAAAACATAGTATATGAAGTATGAAAATAAGCTCTCACATATATGGCACTAATTACACTATCAAAATAGACTCTCAGATTATGTTTCAAAATTCAACCTAACTTATCAGAACGAGCACCTATCAAACATTCAAACGTGCATGGTTGTTATCAAGACTAACTAACCAAAACTTTGGTGGGTATCATTATGAAAAAAACAAATATATACCATAGACATCAGTACTATATGCTACTAATACTACCTAAACATCCTAAAACATGCCGGTTCAACAGAAATTAAATAACCGCAGGGAAAAAGAACGCATGCAAGAAAACCCTTTGGAATAAAATATTAGGATAGTTATATGTAAAGGTAACTGAGACTTCACTAAGGCCTATAAACTACCCACACCCCATCAAAAAAGCTGTGCATTATCCCCAATGCACATAGAATATCAAAATAAAGAGCAGGGGTCAAAAGAACATACTTGGGCATCTAAGTGCCTCTCTCTGTCTGAGTCTATCCACCTTCAACATCCCTAGTGGACTCCTTTATTTTTGGAGACTGTCCGGAGGGTCCAACACCCCTCACTCTCTCTCGTTCACGAGCTTGCCACATCTCCTCATCTTGCATCAAGCGTATCTTGGCAATCTCTATCTTATACTCCTCTATAAGCCCCACCTCGAAGCACATCACATCAGGGTCATCTGTACGGGTCCTCTTCCCTAGGGACGATAATGGTGGCTCCTCTTGATTAAAACATCATCCACTGGCTTATCAGACAAAGTCGGTGAGACCTCAATTGGTGTGGCCAGTGTTGCACTCTTTTAGGCTTGGAGCTGCTGAATCTCCATCTGGATAGACATCATGTCTACAGGTAAGGGTTGTGCTGAGGCTTTGTTGTACCCGCACCTCAAATGCGCCGATGTGGGCGTCCACGGGTCTAAGTCAATCCTTAATAGCTACAATCATGAATGCCTGTATGCGGGTTTCTATCTCCGAACAACTTGACAGACCTATGGCCTCAACTTTTGTAATAATTGAGTCATTTGTGACTCATTGCGGGCCTGTATTTTTACCAAGGCTTGTAAAGATGACACTAGTACAAATGCCATGCCGGTGGGTGCTGAAGAAGTAGGGGCTACCTTTTGCACAGGAATAGTAGTGGTGGGCCCTCTTTACACATCCATCTCATCCTATGGGGCCCCCTCAGTAGTAGGTGTAGCAGTGGTGGTGGTGGTAGAACTGGGGAAAACATATCTAGCATCTGTAGTTGAGGGCATGGTGCTCACTGAAGTGCTGTCAGCTTATCCTCAGCCTTTATCAAGCTAGCATCTAGTGTCCTCTAAACCTCTATGATGGTGTCCACTAAATAAAGATTCTTCACCCCTTTCATTAAACATAACTGTAGATGAGGCACGGGAAAGGGATGGAGGTATACCTCTTCAGGGCTACCTCATGAATCTACATAGAGATTAGTAGGGCCTAATCTATCTCATAGTCAGTTAAGATGCTGGCAACTAGTACTGCACAGTCTGGCGTCAAGGTATTATCTGCAAGAATAGGCAGATCCATGATCTCACAACCTCCCACTAAAATTTGGTGGGAAAAGTGAGGGAAACCTTGATAATAGGCTCCGCTAATGTAGCCACCCACTCGGGGTTCGATCCCTCGTCAATAATCTGGATGGCTGCCCATCTCATCAAACTAGCCTAGCAGACTGAGTCTCTCATAGTGGCTGTCTCCTGAGTCTGCCTCACTCTCCAGTCAAACTCTGTTGGATCTAGGGGTTGGGAGCTTGGGCCAAAATATCATAGGTGGATGGTAGTCTCTGAAAGATCCACCTGTGGACCCCTTACCATAACATATGTCAGTTATGGCTGGGCGAGGGGTTTCATCCCCTCAAGAAGAAAACTGAGGACTGTGGCAGCATAGGCGGCAAAAAACTCATGAACAATGACTGGGGAGTACTTCCCCGATGGATTTGCCAACCACTGGAGCTGGTATCTGGTAATAGTATCTTGGAGGCCTGGGATACTATCTAATGCAATGGTGATAACTCACGGCTCCTAAAAAATGAAATGAGTTAGTCGGCCATGACTGTTCACCTACAAATCCTCTTGGAAGATAGCATGCATCCCCTTGACACACCATCGACTAGATCTAGAATCCAGAGGTGAGGATTGTTCTCAAGGGGCTGCTGTTGATGTGGACTCTTACCCCTCCTCAAATTCATACTCAAACCCTCCCTCGGAAGAGGTCATTTGAATAAGACTACTGGCCCTGTTACCTCCCTCATCAAACTAGGAAGGGAAGACCATAATCGCCTGTGTCTGCTTAGCCTATATAGTAGAGGCCTAAGTCTGAGGCTGCTCGACATCTGGATTAGGCTGGTTGCCAAGCTCATCTGCAAAGCCACTAGACTCCGGGGTGGCTTATGAGTCTGTAGGCTCATCATGTAGCCGTCCCGGAGGGCTCTAATGTCATCCCATCTAGGCTTTGGGCCCATATCACCTGAAAAACACATATTGAGCAACCACAATTAGCCCCATCAATCAAAAAATGAAAAATAAAATTATAATTGAACTGGGGATATAGGGGTCCACGAGGGTCCCTTTACGGGCTATAGTGCAAACTATGAGCTGTAGAAAGCCCATCATAGAAACAATGTACATGGATTTCAGTAACTGGAATGACATCTACGATATTAGGTACAACTCGTAAAACTTTTTATGAGTCATGAACTGAGTCATAGATGAGACTCCAGGTCTACTCTTTGACAGGAAGGCCCCTATGAGAACTTTATACGAGTCGTAGAACATTCTATAGTTCGTAGAAGGTCTCGTCTGATGATATCCAAAATTGTTTGGTTATTAGAATTTCCTATGAGGGGAAACTATGGCTCATGGATTATTCAACGAGTCATATAAGACCCTTATAAATCGGGTATTCCAGTAACTTAATTTCCAAGCTCATCAAACGAGTCCCAACATGAACTTTATTCAAATTTAAGCATCAAAACAAGTAATCACACACACCCCAATCACAAATTCATAAAAATACCCTACCCCCGCAAGCAATTTGTTAACACTAACTCCATCAAACATCATTTGGCATATTAGTTTTATCGTCCGACACTATTTGAGAGATTTCATCAATTAAAACAAGTACATGCAATCATATGTCAACTATTTCAATCAATTCAAGACATATGTGATGACATTAAATCATAACACGACCACCTACACATTTACTGGGTACTACTTTTACCTAAACATTGGCAAACAATGCTATTTCAAGTTTTAAACATAAAATTAAAGCCAAGATAACACTCGATCATATCATGAACACCGTACCTATCAATCATTCAATCAATCTTAGCATAAATTTCAATAGTTCAAGGGTGTTAGTCCGAGAACTTACAAAAATCGTATGAAAATTGGTAGAAAGTGAGGAGTTCAAAAGGGGGCCGAAACCCTAGGTGTTGAAGTCGCTAGAAAGTCACCAGAAAAGCATAGTGGTGGCCAGATTTTAAAAAGCTGAGCCTGGCTTTACGAAACCCCAATTATAGGCCATAGAGTATTCTACAACTCGTAGACCTTTGTTTCATAGGAGGCTGGAAACCCTAATTTGGGGACTGGGTTCTGCGACCCCATTTACGAGCCATATAATAAAATATGAGTTATAAAAATAGGTTTCATAGAACCTTCCATACTTGGTCAAAAAGGTAGAAAAATTTACCTGGGGTCCACGAGCCCCATTTATGGCTTGTAGTTGTTTCTACGTGCTGTAAAGTTGGCTCGTGGACTTGAGTGCACATAATATTGCTCAATGAAATTTTCTATAATCTGGTATATGGGTCGTACAATCATTGTACGACCTGTATATTTAGTGATAAAATCACTCATTGTTGTCTTTTTAGCCTAAGTTGCTGACTTGTTCTTGTATCTAGATAAGCTTCATAAAACACACTATTGCCATATATGTTACAAGTCTAATGTCCATACTTTACAACCATAAAGCAAAAAAAAAAGAAACAAAATTAAACTACCTACAAGTCCAAAGGCTAAAAACAAAACAAAAACTACTAATATTAAACATTATCTTGGGTTGCCTCCCAAGTAACACCTAATTTATTATTGTGGCATGACTTGGACCATCTGATTACTCAAACTTCATCAATGGGCCAAACCTCCATCTTCAACTCATCTGATTGCTTCATCGACGAATAGATATTGATGATGACTTCTTCATCATTCAATCAAAACTTAAGTTGTTCTTATTCCATGTCCACCAGGGCTCACCCAGTGGCTAGGAAAGGCCTTCCCAAGATGATTAGGACTTTGAAGTTGACCTCTCAATCTAGGATCACAAAGTGTGCGGGGAATATGAATTTCTCAATTTTAACCAGGATATCATACAGTATCCCTACAGGCTTCTTTACTATCTTGTAAACCATCAACAACCATATATTTGTGGGAGTAGGGGATCCCAAGCCTAGCTTGCTGAAGGCTGCAAAGGGCATCAAATTCATACTAACACCCAGATCATATAGTGCTCTTGCAAACTTAACATCACCTATGGTGCATGGAATGGTGAATGCTCCAAGATCCTCTTGCTTCTATACCAAGGACCTTGTAGATATCACACTGCAATGTTGGAGTTCTTAAGAAAGCTCCATACTCAAGTACACTTCTTTGTGACCAAGTCTTTCATGAACTTTGCATACCCAGGTATTTTCTCCAATGCTTCAAGTAGTGGGATGTTGATGGAGAGTTGTCTTAGCATAGAGAGGAAGTTCTTGAATTTACCTTCCTCCTCCTTTTCTTGAGTCTCTAAGGGAAGGTAAGAGGAGGTCTAGGAATGGGATTTAACTTTTGTGGCATTGGCGTTGTGTCACCCTGCCCATTCTTAGCACGAACATCTCCACCATCAACATGCTCACTCTCAACCATCTCCTCATGAACAACGTCATTTTCAACTGGCATTGGAGGATCAATAGTATGCTTTCCACCACATGTCGTGACAACTATACACTGCCTTTCATTCTTAGGATTTTGAATTATGTTGCTGGGCAGAGTACCTCTCTGGCGCTGATTGAGTTAGGTTGACATCTGACCAAACTATTGATAACGTTGCTTGATAGCCACAGAATGAGACTCAATCTTCTGATTAATGCTGGAGATATCAGATTTTATCCCCTTCAATGTCTCATCCTGAGCGTCAGCCTTTTTCAATAGACAATCAAACAGCTCCTCAACTCGAGATGTGCCAGCACCAGAATCTCTATTATGCGGTTGAACATATGGAACATTCCTGCAGCCATCTCTGCGTCCCCATTCAACATCTCTATCTTAGCTCCTATTCCTATCATAGTAGCCTCTTTTGTTTTTGTCTCTAAAGGCGCTATCCCTACCAAAGTTCCAACCCTTTTTCCCAAGAACTTGGCGCCAAAAGTCCTGATTGGACCTTGGGCATTGGTTCGGAAACTCGCTATCTGATCTGTAATAGAATAAGTGTCCTCAAAATAAGACTCTCGTACATGGGTCATTGTGGGTGCTTATAAGATACTGCATTCACTCTTTGTTGGTTCTGCTTCATCAACAACTTCACATTAGTATTAATTCATGCAAGCTCCTATATCACTTCTTGGCTTGCCCCTTCTTGCACCGAACTAGTACTGACTGAGAACGAGCTTTTGTAGTAGCTTTGTCCCTCATCCCCCATGCACAATTTGTCTTGACCAATCTCTCTATTCTTTGTGCAACCTCCTAAAATGAGTGATCTATAAACGAGCCTCCCATGATGGTGTCACCAACTGCTTGGCTATTCTCATCCAAAACTTTGTAAAAGATCTCTACCAGGGCTTCATCAATAATTTTATAGTCCAGGACACTTCTCAAGCACTTAGTAAATCTCTCCCATATGGTCCTGATCGAATCACTAGACACCTGCTCAAAGTTGTTGATCTGCTCTTTCAACTTCACTTTCTTTGAGCCCTTTACAATTTTTCCCAAGTGGTGATTGAACTCAGTGGGAGCTCGGATAACCATAGAATTGCGTTGATTGTGAGAGAAAGTAGGAAAACATGAATCCTAATGACATCTATAGAAAAATTCTGGTTTTCCATCAGGCTCTTACAGATGAACACAATATTTTTTAAATGGTTATGCGGATCCTCTGACTGTAGGCCCATGAACAACCCCTAATTTTGCAACATTTGGAGCAACCCACTCGATATGATGAACTTTGTGTCATCTGGTAGTGGAGGTAACAAAATAGCTCCCATGGCATCCATTGCAAGGGTCTAACCGATATTGATTCTATTGATTTGCTCTGGATAGAGGATCCTATGGTGGTGGATTTAGTGGAGGTAGGTTGTCATTGTTTGGACTGAGTGCTGCATTCATTGCTTTGTCAGCAACATTGTTTGCATTGTCGTAGGTCATTCTCCTCAGCGTCCTTTGGATCTCTGGGTCAAGTGGAGTCAAGGGATTGCCTTGGCTCCGAGTTTTGTGCATACACTACACCTGCATGTTGAAACAAAACAAAAATAATAAGAAATGTAAAATTAGGAAAATAAGGATTAATCCCCAAATTACTTGAACTAAACAAGTCTAGCCGTATTCCTCGACAAAGATGCCAAAATACTTGATGTCGCCTAAGCTACAACTCTTTTTTTAAGAATAAAACGATCGCTGTCAAGTAAATAACCTAACCAAGGTTAGGGTCGAACCCACATGGAATAAGGTAGAAACTAGAATTATTCAATTGAAAAATGGGGTGATTAACCTACTTATATCCTGAAAGGGAGGAGGATTGTAATTTAGAGTAAAAAAACATAAACTAAAGCAAGTGGTGTAAAATTAGTTAAAAAACTAACTAGGGTGATTTGTTTCCCATGATTCCTAACTCGGTATTACCAGATAATTATAATCTTTTCCAGTGTGTATATATAGAACTATAAGTTAAGTTTACCTAAACCTTTGATCCACTGTAGAGGTAAATTTCATCGTGGGGTTTGATCTAAATCCATGGTGTGACATTACTAACCCCTACCTATAGTCCCAGTATAACCTCCCCTTGATCTAGTTTGGTTGTTTAGATGAGAAAACATCAATCGAATCCTGTTAATTATTCTCTTTTTCTATTCATTACCTCCTTGATCCAACAAGTAACACAAGGCGAGTTCTAACATTGGCCCTCTATCAAAAAATATTTTAGATGAAGAGAATTAATTAATATATTCATAAACATCTTCCAAGAATTACGAATTATCTGATTTATCCTTGTTAGTTCTTCATAGTTCTCACAACCCTAGTTGTGGATTTAGCTACTTATAATTAATGTACATGCAATAATCATGATAGAGAATAACATAGTTGAGCAATTACACAAATTAATTTAAGCACAAGAAATCCAACTCTTCAATGGAAATTTCAATTATGAATCAAAACACAAAAAAGGTTTATTTGTCACGACCCGAATAGGGGGCCTAGATGTGACATGGCGAAAGAGGACCCGAATACCCTCGATCAATCCATCATAGCATCATTTCACTCATCATCGGTTCGAAAACGCGGAAGCTAAAGCATGTAGCACATAAGCTCTAAGGATTTAGAGACTTGGGACTCAAGCTATGGGGACAATACGGGAAAGGGATAAGCATACTTGCACATAGCACATAACCATTCATCATGCTCAACATTCAAGTC
>JBCEWC010021513.1:0-10439 GCA_038996855.1 Solanum aculeatissimum | reverse complement strand
ACTTAATCAAGTCTTCTTCCCCAAATTCTA
This sequence comes from Solanum aculeatissimum, assembly GCA_038996855.1. Taxonomy (NCBI): domain Eukaryota; kingdom Viridiplantae; phylum Streptophyta; class Magnoliopsida; order Solanales; family Solanaceae; genus Solanum; species Solanum aculeatissimum. The sequence continues at coordinate 10,409 of JBCEWC010021513.1, read as the reverse complement.
CAAGCTAGCTTCAATGGAGGCCAAGAGAGTCTTAGGATCTTAAGAGATTGCATAGGAGAGTTCTAATGGATGAATGAGGGTTTAGGAAATATTTTAGGGGTTTAAAAGACCTTAGGGGACCAAAAAGGGGCTTAGGAAAATGTTAAATCACGAAAATACCATCAATAAGATGGAGCTTTTAACTGGACACAGTGCCCAAATGACTGCTGCAGTGCCGTCAACAGGCAAACGGCCCATCAAACCCATCGTCCAACCCCCCTTAGTCAAAATTTTCAGCGTGAACTCTCGGAGGACTTTCTGTTACACTTCACGAACCACTAAACGATCCGTTCAAGGTATGACTGGTCGTGTAAAGCACCGTCTAACCATACTTAGCCTCAAAATTATCATCCTTGGCTTGTCCAAGCTACTGCCTCACCTCACGAGACAGTACACGAGCCGTTTGATGTCAAAGGGACCGTCCAAGGTTCCGTTGACTTAGACTTGGCTTAGGGGTGGTTCCAGGCCACCCCTAGCTCACTGGAACACCTAACGAGGCACTATATAGACCTTTCAAAGTTTCCCGGCCCATGCCATTGTCTTCGGCCACTTTTCTGAGCCTATCTCCAATGGCTTCTGAATTTCAGATAGTCTCACTGCTTGGGTCATATCTCCCTCATCCGAACTCCAAATTGAATGAAACCACTTGTGTTGCAAAGCTAACTCACATATCTGAAATTGGATATGTGGTAGCGCACATGGTTCATCCCTCATCAAAAGTTATGACTATTTGAAGTACACTGCCGAAACTGTCCCTCTAGGCTACTAACTAGCCCAATTTTCATTTGGCCACTTAAACTAAACCCGTGGCCACCAAAACTCAACCATGGCTTGTAGTACATCATATAATTCCAACAATAAGTAGATTTCAAAAGAATTTGGGTTGTTACACATGGTGTACCTACGTCTATCATATCGGATCGTGGTGCTCAATTTACTTCACATTTATGAAGGTCGTTCCAAAGAGTCCTTGGTACTAAGGTAAAGTTGAGTAACACTTTTCACCCCCAAACCGATGGCCAAGCCGAAAGGACATTTCAAACTTTGGAGGACATGTTAAGGGTTTGTGTGTTGGAGTTCAAAAAAATAGGGATGATCATCTACCGCTCATTGAGTTTGCTTGTAACAATAGTTTCCATGCTAGTATCGGCATCGCCCTATTTGAGGATTTATATGGAAGAAGGTGTAGGTCCCCAAAGGGATGGTTTGAGTTGGGAGAGATGGCCTTGATGGCTTGAATTTGGTAATTGAGGCTATGGAGAAGGTGAATCTAATTCCGGAGAGGTTGAAGGCGGCTCAAAGTAGACAAAAATTTATATTCAGATGTTAGGAAGAGAGACCTTGAATTCCTTGTTGGTGATTGGGTATTTATTAAAGTCTCACCGTTGAAAGGTGTGATGTATTTTTGCAAAAGGGGCAAACGTAGCCCCCGGTATGTGGGCCCTAACAAAGTTGCTGAGCGGATTTGCAATGTAGCTTATAGATTGGACTTTCCCCTGAACATGGTTTCTATTCATCCAATCTTCCATGTGTCTATGTTGAGGAAATTGATTGGTGACCCGAGTGCAATTGTGTCTTTGGAGGGTATTGGTTTTGAGGAAAATTTGACTTATGAAGAGGTGTCGGTTGAGATCTTGGATAGCAAGTGAAGAGACTTCGCAATAAAGATGTGGCTTCGATAAAAGTGCTTTGGAGGAATCAACATGTAGAGAGTGCTACATGGGAAGCAGAGTTAGACATGAAGACGTGATATCACCATCTTTTCCAATTTACTCAAGCCTAAGGTACTAGGTTTTTTTTTCCAATGGTCCTAATTCCTTACCTCTTGAGTCTCATGACATGACATGCATACATGCACATGAAAATTATTTAAAGATGTTTTGAATGACTTGATGATGTTTTCACATGAGTTTTTTTGACTTGTAATTTCAAGAAATGGTCTATGCATTTTATTTACTTGTTAATATGCTTCTTGTTTGAATCTAGCCTTTTAAGCATATTCTATCCCATTCGAGGACGAATGATCCCAAGGGGGAGATAATGTAATGACCTGGACTTTTGAGGAACTTATCTACGCTTAACTCACTGGTTTCCAACTCGTCTTGAGTGATTTATGAAGGTTTCACATCTCACTTGTCAAGTCTTGATCAAAGAACTCATTGGATAAGTTTTGCATGAAGACTTGTGGAAGCACTGACTTCAAATGGCCATATCTCTTGATACGAGATAAACTGGATGGACCATGACCTATCAAATTGAAGCTCTTTGAGTTAGCTTTCGAAACACTTGGTCTCACTTGATTTGGAGATCGAACGAAGAAGTTATATCCTTTTTAGTGGGACTGCCTGTGCAAGGTTGCTTTTCTAGAAATTCGGCTATGGCTTGGCACTAAGGGACCCCTCACGGACCGTGTGCCACTAGATGGTCCATAAATAGGTATGTCTGACCTCTCACGAGGCATGGTAAGGTGTTTTTTGATTGCCTTGACTTAAGGAGTGATTTTATGTATAAGGTTAACGTTCCAGAATTCACATCAATGAGGAAGAAGGCTTCACGAATCAAGTAGGACATGATGGTCCGTGTGGCTGTCCATGGGATAGAACCACTTAAAGATCTTGGCTAAGTGACGCTTCATGGACCAGTTCATGGTCCGTGTGAAGCCTCACAGCCCGTGAGGCCTTCTATATGTGTCTACGAGGGTGAAATATTTTCTAAGTATAGAATCACCATCTCGGACCTTCGTCAGTGTTACATTTTCTAAGTGCGGCTTGATGGAGGGGTTCACAGCCCGTGTGCCTCTACATAGTCCATGTAGTGGACAGTGAGGGTGACCTGGCAATATTTTCTTATCCACTCATTAATGGTCTAATTGTAATTTTGGTGATTTTCTAAGGTCATTTTAGTCTTCATAAGCCCTCCTTAACATCTGAATTATCCTATGCACCTTCATCCTATTAAAATTCATTCAATACTTAAAATCATATTCAAACTCTCTCTTCTAAAAGCTCTCTTGCAAGTGTGGGTTAAGGGTTCAAGTTGAAATCCAAGGGAGTCCTCTTCTTCAATCATTCTTCTCCTCAAAGTTCCTAGTCAATAAAGGTATGTGGGATTGATTCATGGTTTTCGTTTCAACCATGAAGACCCAAAACTCCTCTTCTTCAATTTTTATGAATTTCAAGCTTACTTTAAATATGGATCTTGAAATCTATTGTTGATTTGATTAAATTGAAGTATAGGTTGTATTTAATTGTTGATTTTAAAGTGAATTATGCTCTAATTTGTTGAATTCTATTGGTTTTATGAAGGTTCAATTATGCATATCTCCTTACTCTTTATTTTAATAAATGCAACGGAAGTTCCTGCTATGCATGGGTAATGTTAATTGAGTTGCAATTGTTGATTTCACTTAGAATTACATATGGATTCTTCCTATTATGAGTTTAAATTATGAAATTCTAATTTCCCATGTTATTCTCATCATATTCATGACATATGCATACTTGAAATTTGATTTTTGATGAAATCTTGATATGGGCATAGTCCCACCTTGACTTCACTTAACTTGATTTTGAACGACATGGAATATGACTAGAATGTGATCACATCTTGTCTTGACTTGACTCTTTGAGCATCTTTGGTGTTTACACCATCTTGTACTTGTCTTGAATGAGCGACTCCTATGCATTGATCCTTGAATTTATGACTTGCACTCTTCTTTGGCTTCTAAGCCTAAATATGAAAAGTCTTGAACTATGATTTGGCTTTTGAGTCCAACCTTGCATTGTATTGATTTGAAAGACAAACCTCAATTTGAAAGCATTTGTATATATATATATATGTATTCTTGTGGGATGACGACTTAGCATCGAATGGGATAGGAGTAGTAAGTGGGCTATCCCCAAGGGTCTCACTCCGTTCTCTTGAACTATGTGTCAGCATAGGTATATGATAACCCTTACCAAAAAGACAGGGTCATAAGATACGGTTGCAATTATTATATGATATGATATGGAAATCCTTCTGAAAAGACTGGGTCGTAAAAAAGGTGACCATCACACCGAAAAGACCAGGTCGTAAGGTATGGTGTAGATTACCTTTGGCAAGTAATCTACTCTCATCCAATGGGAGGCTTCATCGGGCGAATCCATGTTGTATCTCACATGGGTTTGCAATGTCGGTTAAGGTCACATCCCCTCTATATGTAAGTATTTTGGCATTTCATGCATCATGGATTTCATGGCATATTGTTATATTGTCCTTTCTTATATTCTTCTTTCTATATATGTGCCCTTGTCATCTAACATTGGTTTACAGGTTGGTCATGTGCATATGCATTGCATGTCTGCATACTTAGTGCATTATATGTACTAACCCATATTTTTCATCTACATGATCTAACTATGTAAAGGCCACCGAAGACGATATCTGTAACGATCCAAAAATTTTTGAACTTCATAATGGTTGGTCAAGGTTAGTGTTGAACTTTTCATGGTTGAGTTTTGGTAGCCATGGGTTATATTTAAGTGGCCGAATTCAAGGGAATAGTTTTGGTGGAAGGTTGTAGGGTCGTAGGGGCGGACCCACATGGAGTCCGCCAGGTGCTCGAGCACCCATTAATTTAGTACCTAACATTATATATCTATGTAGAAAATAAGAAAAATTGGTATAAATATAACATAGAGCACCCATTAAATTAATGATTTGGTTGGTCCAATGGTTCAAGGTGAGTGCTTAAGGCTTTTGTAGCGTTGTTGGTCCTAAGTTCAAATCTCACTCTCTACTTTTCCTATTTTTTCTTTATTTATAGTTGTTCCTTTACGATTTTTCTAAAAAACAATATGGTATACAAATAAAAACAATTCTTCCTTTATTCAAGAAAATAAATAGTATTCTCCTCATTCATAATAATTGTCATATTTTGTTTTATACAAATTTATAATTTTTAAAGAAAAATTAGATTAGAGTAACTCAATATTTTAAAATTAAAATTTTGATATTCAAAAATTATACTAAAAGTACTATAATTTACAATTTTTTCTACATCAATATGATAAAAAAATTATATCTGAAAAATATTACTCAAGATTGATATCGTCTGAATTTGAAAAAAGAAAATTATGACAAGTGAAAAGAAACATAGCGAGTAGTCGTTCATATTGATTATTTTTACTACTGATTTCAAATAGGATCGTCTTTTTATGAAAAGTGTTAAGTTTATGCACTTATATTTTATAATTGGTAGCTAAGTGAGGACGGAGCTACATTGGTCCAAAGAGTTCATTTGAACTCTCTTTGATGAAAAATATATTATTTATACATATTTAAAATGATATTTTTTATATATATAATAGATGTTGAGCACTCTTTGGGTTTTTGTGTATTTACATTTTATGTTTTAAACTACTCAATAAAAATTTTGATTCCGCTGTTGCTAAGCAAAGAAAGCACCCACAACTTTAAAATCTTGGATCCGCCACTGTAGGACCATCTAGGTAGTACTGAATTTGAGAGGGCATATCTTTTGGTACAAGATAATATGTGTGAGCTATTATATATCAAATCAAAGCTCTTTGAGTTATCTTAGCAACGCAACTAGTTTTACATAATTCAGAGTTAGGATGTAAAAGTTATGGCCTTTGCAGTGAGACTGCCCGTAATTGGAAATATGTTGGAAAAGGGTTCCAGAATGGGGTCTAAAGGTGGGACCACGGACCGTTTGGTGGTCCACGGTCCGTGGTGGTGTTTGTGGGTTGGTCCATTGTGCTCTTAGGGGTTGGGGTCCAAGCCATGGACCAAGTGTGATCCCACGGAGCACTTCACGGTCCGTGTGATCCTTCATGACCTGTGAAGGGGTCCCGTGGGGTGATCCAAAGATTTTGCCAAGGTTCGAGGTTGGACTCTGGACCAAGTGATGCTCCATGGACTAGGATACGGTATGACCTTTTGTTCAAAGGTAATATCTACTTTTTGCTTCCTTGTATTGTTTTACTTTCTTTCTTAATGAATTGAGGGTGAGCCCGGATTATGTCGAGGCCCCACTCTATCTTATGTAAAGGCTATGTTGGACATGTTAAACTCTTGCACGTTGTATTGTGTTTCTTGATGAGATGTTATGACTATTGAGTTTTGGCTATGCGAATGATGTATCGATTATGCTTATGACTATGTTTGGACTTGTGAATGTTGGGAATGTGCTTATGTGGAAAGTCCCCTAACCCGGTATGCCCTCATAGCTTGAGTCCTACTTACCCGCCCCTTAGAAATACTTGTTATGTGTTATGTGAATCATGTTCATCCCATTCCCGGTAACATCCCAATAGCTTGAGTCCAAAGCCTCATTTCCCGTAGAATTATGCGCTATGTGTTTACTTTCCTGCGCATCTGAATCGATGATGTGTGTAATGATTCTATGATGTCTTGATCGAGGACTTTTGGGTTCTTCTTCATCATGTCACATCTAGGCCCCACTTTTGGGTCATGCCAAAGATGGTATCAAATCCCTAGGTTAGTAAATGATCCTCAGAGTCCAATATGTCACATCGATTAGAGTCTTGTTCATGGGTGTGAAGCGCGCCATACCTATGAGTGAAAGTCTATGATGACGTTTTAAAAACTTATCACTTCATTGTCCCTTGTTTCGTGCCTTGTACTGTTTATTAGATTTCTTAAACTCTTGGTGTTCTTGTTTCTCTTTCAGAACATGCCTCTTATAAGAGATCCCTTCCCCCGTCAAGCTCCAGAGTTTGAGGAACAAACTCCTCGGGCACCGGTAGAAGAATAAGTATCTCATAAAGAGTTTAGAAATGTGGTGTCTATGTTGGCCCAAGCAGAGGCTAACCAAGCCCGGCCAGCTAACCCCATAATATTGGTACTCTGGCTTCTAGGGTGAGGGACTTCACCAGGATGAACCCTCCGAAGTTCTTGAACTCAAAAGGGGACGAGGATGCTCAAGAGTTCATTGATGAACTCACTAAGGTATTGACTATCATGGGGGTGAGTTCGAAAGAGAAAGCTGAATTGGTCGCATATCAATTAAAAGATGTTGCCCAAGTGTGGTATAACCAATGGTTGGTTGAGCGAATGGTTGATATCAAGGTTAGTTGGGAAGAATTCAAAATGGTCTTCCTTGATCATTTCTTTCCTCTTGAGCTTAGGAAAGCAAAAATGACCGGGTTCACAAATCTTCGACAAGGTGGTATGACCATGAGGGACTTCTTTATCAAGTTTACTAAGCTTTCCAAATATGCTCTTATTCTTGTAGCGGATCCCCGTGCAAGAATGCACAAATTTATTTTGGGTGTTTCGGATTTGGTGGTGAAGGAATGTCGAACTGCTATGTTCATCTGTAACATGAACATCTCTAGGCTCATGACTTATGCCGAGCAAATTAAAGGTGAAAATCTTAAAGGGAGAAGGGTGAACGAAGCTAAGAGGGCCCGATTCGATGGTGGGTTCACCAATTCAAGAGGTGGTGGTGGTTTTGGCCAATTTCAACAAGGCCAAGGTTTAAATGTGAGGGTTACTAATCCAAGAGTGCCTCCTCCTAAGGCACAAGTTTGGGGTGGTCCCTAAATTTCTCTTTGTGGTCAATGTGGGAAGCATCATATGGGTGATTGTAGGAGAGCCTCGAGTGCTTGCTTTGGATACGGGGGTTTGGACCACAAGATTTCTGACTGTCCAAGGGGTGCAAAGAAATATCAAGTGGCTCCCAGTGGTCAAGGGCCACTGAAAGCTCCAGTTAGAGGTGCTCCCAGGAACAACCGACTTTATGCTCTTCATGTCCGACAAGAGGTGGAGAAAGCTCCAGACATCGTGATTAGTATGTTAAAAATCTTTGATTTTGATGCTTATAATTTACTTGATCCGGGTGCAAATTTATCTTTTGTGACTCCTCTGTTGGCTGTTAAATTTGGTTTTAGTCCTGAAACTCTAAGGGAACCTTATTCAGTGTATACTCCCGTTGGTGAGTCTATTGTTGCCCAGAAAGTGTATCGTGCTTTCCCTATCTCTGTGTTGCATAAAGTGTTCCCCGATGACCTCGTAGAACTTGAGATGTATGATATTGATGTTATCCTTGGGATGGATTGGTTGCATGCATCGTATGCCTCGGTTGATTGTATCACTAGGCAAGTTAAATTTGAAGTTCCTAATGAACCTGAGTTGGAGTGGAAGGACAGTGATTCCATGGTTAAGGGTCAGTTTATTTCCTACCTCAAAGCCTAGAAGATGATTTGCAAGAGGTGAATTTATCACATTGTGTGGGTTAGAGATGTGGAGGGTGAGTCACCTAAACTTGAATTGGTTCCGGTGGTTAATGAGTTTCCTGATGTGTTCCTCGAGGACTTTTCCAATATTCCTCCCGATAGAGAAATAGATTTTGGCATAGATCTCCTTACAGATACTCAACCTATTTTTAATCCTCTTTATCGTATGTCCCCGACAGAGTTGAAGGAATTGAAAGATCAATTGAAAAATTTGCTAAAAAAGGGTTATATTAGGCCGAATATCTCACCTTAGGGTGCTCCCGTGTTGTTTGTGAGGAAGAAGGATGGTTTGCTACGAATGTGTATTGATTATCGGCAATTGAATAAGGTGACCATTAAGAATAGGTACCCGTTGCCTAGAATTGATGATTTATTTGACCAACTTCAAGGAGCTACTCACTTCTCCAAAATAGATCTTCGTTTGGGTTATCACCAATTGAAGGTGAGGGAGTATGACATCCCCAAAATGGCCTTACGGACTCGTATGGTCATTTTGAATTTGTGGTGATGTCGTTTGGGTTAACCAATGCTCTGTCGGTGATTATGGACCTTATGAATTGGGTGTTTAAATCGTTCCTTGATAATTTTGTGGTAGTCTTCATTGATGACATTTTGATTTACTCCCGTAGTGAGCAAGAGCATATGGATCATTTGAGATTGGTTCTTCAAACTTTGAGAGAGAAGCAATTGTATGCCAAGTTTAGCAAGTGTGAGTTTTGGTTGGGAGAAGTTGCTTTCCTTGGTCATGTGGTGTCCGATGATGGCATTAAAGTTGATCCTAAGAAAATCGAAGCGGTGAAGGATTGTCTTAGACCGTTGACTCCTTCGGATATTCAAAGCTTCCTTGGTTTGACCGGTTATTATAGAAGGTTTGTTGAAAGGTTTTCCTCTATAGCATCCCCATTGACTAAGTTGATTCAAAAGAAGGTCAAATTTGTGTGGTCAAATAAATCTAGGAAGAGTTTCCAAACTTTGAAGGATCGACTTACATCGACTCCGATTTTGACATTGCCAAATGGGTTAGATGGGTTTGTGGTATTGTAACGACCCAAAAATTTTTGAACTTTTTGATGGTTGGTCTTGGATAGTGTTGCACTGGTCATGGTTGAATTTTGGTAGCCATGAATTGTATTTAAGTGGCCGGATTCAAAATGGACCTTTTTGTGAGATGGTGAAGCCGTTGGGCAGTGTGCTTTATGAGATCATTACTTTTGGTAAAAGATGAACTATGTGGGGTTCTAGATATCAAATTGAATCTCTTTGGGTTATCTTTGCAACGCAACTGATTTCACTCAATTCAGAGTTCGTATGAGAAAGTTATGGCCAAAATAGTGAGACTGCCAGTATTTGGAATGAAGCTGGAAATGAGGTTTTGGAAATGGGTTAAGCACCGGACCACGGACCGTTTGGTGGTCCACGGTCCGTGTGGGTGTCCTTGGATGGTTCCAGTGAGCTCCCAAGGGTTGGGGGCCAAGCCAAAGACCAAGGCAAGTCTCACGGACCACCCCACGGTCCGTGAGCCACTTTACGGCCCGTGAGGGGTCCCGTGAAGTAGAGAAGAACCTTGGCTAGAGTTTGGGGCTGGACTCTGGGCCAAGTGTGGCTCCACGGACCAGTACACTGTTCGTGTGCAGCTACACAGTCCGTGAGACCCCCCGTGAAGTGATCCAGAAAGTCCCCCGAGAGTTCAAGCCGAAGACGAGATCAAGTGTTGCCTTACGCTCTAGTACACAGACCGTGTACCAGTTGACGGGCACTATAGCCCTTCCGTGTGACCCTGTTTCAGTTAATTAGTCTGTTTCATTAATGGTTAATTCATAATTTAATTAGATTTTAAGGTATCCAAAACCCCCTAAATCAAACCCTAAATCCTCTTCATCCATTCTAACACTCTTCAATCCATTTTGAAAATCTCTCAATCCTTTTGACCTCCATTGATGAAAGCTTGAAGAAATTTGGGGAAGATCATCCTTGTTGTGAAATTCTTCAATTATCTTGGTTAATTTCAAGGTATGTGAGTTTGATTCATGGATTCCCTTTCATCCATGAAGACCCAAGAACCCTCCTCTTTAATTTATGATTTTAAGATTTCTTTAATGTTGGGTT
>JBCEWC010021512.1:0-10439 GCA_038996855.1 Solanum aculeatissimum | reverse complement strand
TCCAATGGGAGGCCTCATTGGGCAAGTTCATGTTGTAGCTCACATGGATTTGGATGTCGGTTATGGTTCCATCCCCTTTATACTAATCATTATGACATTTCATGCATCATGATCATCATGGCATATTGATATATTGTTCTTTCTTATATTCACTTCTATATATGTGCCCGTGCCATGTAGGTTGTTATAGGTTCATGTGCATATGCATTTGCATGCCCGCATACTTAGTGCTTTATTGTGATAATCCATACTCTTGTCTACATATTCAAACCATGTAGGTACCCGCGATGACCTCTATCTATCTTTGCACGACGAGTGATTCTCTTGAAGCTATTTGCTTGTGGTGAGCCTTTTTGTTCTGGGGCAATAATAACTTTCTATCTACCTAGTGTTGTTCTTACTTTTCTTTACTTATGTATTAAGGGTGAGCCTCAAAGTATGTCGAGGCCCCGCTTATCTTATGTAGAAGCTTGTTGGACAAATTAAACTCTTGTACGTTGGATTGTATTTGTCGGATATTATGACTATTGAGACATTATGATTTGTAAGTTTTAGTTATGGAAATGGTATTGATTATGCTTATGACTTGATGTTTGGATTGTGTGTTATTTATGTGTTTATGTGGAAAGTCCCATAACACTAATGTGCCCCCATAGCTTGAGTCCTACTTACCCCCCCCCCCTTTAGAAATATTTGCTATGTGTTATGTGATTCATGCTCATTCCATTCCCGGCAACATCCCCATAGCTTGAGTCTAAAGCCCTATTTCCCCTAGAATTATGTGTTATGTATTTACGTTTCCGCTCTTCTGAACCGATGATTTGTGTAATGATGCCATGATGGCTTGATTGAGGACTCTCGGGTTCTCCTTCACCATGTTATATCTAGGCCCCTTATCCGGGTCGTGACATGAAGGGTAGCTATTACTTTGCGAATGCGTAGAGGACTAAGATTTATATGAATTTTTATCACGCCCAAACTACATCTCAATTTAGAGGATAAGCGGTCTTTGTCAAAGTACAGTACCTAACATTTATTAGGGTCAATGCCATAGAGAATTCGGTTAGACCTAGAGTAATTACGAGCAAGTTGCGTTGAATTAACCTACCTATATTACGAAAAGGAGAGTAAGTAAACCTAAACTAGAAGTGTGTTGTGATATTAGTAGAATAAGCAACTAGGATATTGTATTCCCCATGATGTTCTAACTTGGTATATCCAAATGATCGTAACCTTTTTCCAATGAGTAGCATGCAAACAGTAAGTTAAGTTCACCAAACCCTTTGATCCTAATGAGAGGCGAATTTCACTACATGATTTGATTCATCCGCGCTATGTGACATCATAAACCCTTACCTATTGTTCTAGTACAACCTTGCCTTGATCCATTTTGGTTGATTAGATAAGAAAAAGAACTTTGAATCCTGTTAACTATCTTCTTTTCCTATTCCTTACAACCTTGATCCAGTCGATAAGAATGAGGGAAAGTTCTAACATTGGCCATCCATTAAAAGATATTCAAAGAGAAGAAAATAATTAATACACGCATGCACACTTTTCATGAATCACGAATTATCCAGATTTTACCTTGTTAGTTTGTCATGGTTCCCATAACACTAGTTGTGGATTTAACTATGCATGATCAACGTAGACGAAGAAATCATGCTAAGGAATAGCATAATTTAAACACTTACAATGATGAAGTTAAAAACAAGAAATCCTAATCTTCTTCAAGAAATCACAATGTAAAAATTCACAAAACTAAAAGTTCTCCAAGTGTTTCTAAGCAATCTTGTCGTTCTCCCTTCGTTCTTGCATAAAACAAACCTAAAAACCTAATTATAATTCTTAAAAATTAAGACCAAAATGAAATAGGAAAACTGAGTCGATAGCTTCTATGGGCTAGTTTACAGGTCGTACAAAGTTCTACGGCCTGTACCTGGGCTTCGTACTTTCTATATTTCAAATTTGGCTTTACTTCTACAAGATCTTTCTATGGGATGTATTCTGACTTACTGCCCATGGAGGGTTTCATCTGAGCCTTTTCTGAGACATCATCAATTCTGATTCTCAAGGCATGAAACCTAATCCACGACTCATAAAACATTCCACGGCTCATCTAATCACTAGTGGATATAACTTCTATGAATAGACCTTTCACTGGATCCCAAGCACAAAACTACTCTACGGCTCGTGGAAGTATCCACGGCCCATAGAGTGTCTCGTATGTCTTCAAAAAACTGCAATTCTACAAACTTTGTCCAAAATCATGCCAACTCTTGTAATCCTACAAAATAGATACAAAAACACATCAAACCCATTAACTTTTCTTTGAGAACGCACAAAATCCTAAGTTTTAAGCATCAAAAGTACTGTATTTTGGCAGCACATCAACACCCTCAACTTAAACACATTGCTTGTCCTCAAGCGATGAACGCAATCTATATAAGTAATACAACAACACACATACCTCAATCTAATGGCATACATAATCTCAAGACCAGTCACAGATACCCAAACTAACACGTTAATGCATATTGGATAATTACTAAATAAACCAATGCAGATCATTATATATGACAGTGCAACTATGACAACCAAGGTAACCACAGATAAGCGACAATCTCTGAAATAGCCTAAAATCAACATTGTAACTCAAGTTCCCTCACCAAAAAAGTCTCGTAGCTCACTCATGATAGTATTTTCACATTCAATGTGTGGGACTAAAAAAATCACTCCGACTCACAACAGATATTCTAACACTATGCTCAATACCATATGTTTTCCACTATACTCATAACCATAACCTTCGACTACTTGGACTAGGATCATTATAGGATTTTTTAGGCTTACAATGTATTTGGTATGATATTCTGGGAACATAGTGACTAATGGTCCTCCTTGAAACTGCGTTATTCTACACTTTTGCCCTACCAACACTGTTATTTTTCAACTCATTCTCTCCTCCTATTTCAAACTTTTTGAGGTTCCTCACTCACATATTTAGCTCATTGCCTTTTATTTTTCCTAATATATTTCTTTTCAGATCGCAATTAGGTATCTTTTTATTTTTCTTGCACCTAGAGCACATTTTTTCATGAATCACTAGCCTCCACCCTATTTCGTGTGAACCAGGGCCACTTTTGAAAGCCACCCTCAACTTAGGCTTTTAGCCTCAATCAAGGTGCACATTGTTCAAGGAAGGACTAGGGTCAATTTCAAGATTTCACATTTAACAAAGCTAGGTTACTTAGGTGTTTACAAAGAAAAGGGTATACTTTAAGCTCAAACATTCAGATCAAGGGATATACAATGGATTTCGTTGGTTATTTAGGCTAAGTGAACTAATATGAACAATTGTCTAAGATCCTTTCCTAACCCATTCACCTACAGTCTCAATCAGAGTAATAGGGTAAGTTCTAGATTGAAATACAATATAACAATCATGCAATAGGTCTCACACACACTTGGCACTAATTTCACTTTCAAAATAGACTCTCAAATCATGCTTCGCATCACAATTAGACCTCAACTTATCAGAACAAGCACTGTCAATCACTGAATTCACATGGTTGTTATCAAAACTACCTAACCAAAAATTTGATGGGTATCATTTTTCAATAAAAATTAACATATGTTATAGACATTAGTACTACAAGCTACTAATACTACGTATACATCCTAAACATGCATGTTTAACCAAATATAAATGTCCTTGGGGAACGAACACAGGCAAAAAAAACCCTCAGATTCAAAAATTAGGATAGTTATAGGTCTTAACTATTCAGACTTTACCGAGGCCTATAACACCCACACCCCCATCAAAAATCAATTGTATTGTCCTCAATGCAATAGACTAAAGAAAAATAAGGCACCGGGGTCAACAATAACATACTTGGGCACCTAAGCACCGGTGTGTGGCTGTGTCTAACCACCCTCAACCTACCTGGTGGTCTCATAAACGGTAGCAGCATGTCCAGAGGGTCCAGCACCTCTCATCCTCTCAAGCTCACTAGCTTGTAGGGCCTGCTCATCTATGATGGAGTCCCGCTTAGCAGCCTCAAACTATTGCATCTCTATCAACTCTGCCTCCTGCCTCCTGCCTCTTGCCTCATGGCATTTGGATTATTAGTCACAGAATGAGGCCTCTTTCCAGAGGTGCGGAGTGGTGTCTCCTCCGTGGTAACAAGATCAACAAATGTCTTGGTAGTAGTTTCAGGCATCAGGAATACCACTGGTGTTGTTGTTGTTACTTTCATATCAGCCTAGAGCTATTGAATCTCTACCTGTATATCAGTCATATCAGGAGGTTGGGTTGTACTGTGGCTCTGCTCTACTCTCCTTCAAATACATCTATGTGTCCATGTACCGGTGTAAGTCTCTTCTCTATGGTAGTTGCACAGTACGTCAACATGCACTTCTTTGCCTCTAAAATGGTCTGGCAAACCCAAGGCTTGATCTACTGTAATAACTGAGCCAACTAGGACTCGGCATGAACCAATCCCTATGCCATAGTATGAATTGATATCGCGAACATGTACACCATGCCTGCGAGGAATGTGGGTACTGCCTCTAGTGCAGGAGTCGTAGAAGGTGGAGCGAGCATCATCTCTATATTTGTCTCTGACTGTGGAGGTCGCTCAACAACTGGAGTAGCAGTAGAACTCAAAGGCTCAGATGGCAAAGTTATTATGGTGAATATCTCTAGTATACGCACTGGAGGGTATGGTGCTCATCGGAGTGCCATCAGATTCTTATCAGCCTTTATCAAGTTGGAATCTAACATCCTTTAAGAATCAATCAGAGTATCCACCAAGCGAAGACTCTCCACCTCTGTCACTAAACATAGGCGATAGATCAAGCATGGGAAAGTGATGGAGGTGGACCTCTTCAAGGACGCCTCATGTATCTGCTATCACACAAGCCCAATCAATATCATATCTAGCTAAGATGCTAGCAACCAATACTGCGCGAGCCAATGTGAGTGTATTATCCGCATGCGTAGGCCAGATCCACGAATGTACTATGGTGCACGAAAACCTCCCGGTAAATTTGAGTGAAGCCTTAATGATCATTGATGATGTGGAAACCCAATCAGGGTCCTGTCTCTGCTAAGAAATGTAATCGGCAATCCATCTCATCAAAGTGCCCCTGCGGGTGCATCCCTCATCAAACCCTGGTCCCAAGTCTGGCTCAATCTGTAATCATACTCAGTAGTGGAGATTGGAGCCTCATACTGAGGTCCAAAACGAAATCGATGAATGGTGGCCTCGAATATGTTGACCTGACGTGCCCTCACTATCATCTGTGAAATTCGTGGTTGTGTAAGTTATCCCTTTCTTTTTGGGTTCAAGTGTGCAATGGTGGGAACATAAGAAGCGTAGAACTCTCGAACCATTGTCGGGGAGTACTTCCTCAATGGAACTGCTAACCACTCCAAGCTATAACGAGCCATAGTATCACGGAGCCCTAGGATACTGTCAAGTCCAGTAGTGATAATCTAGGGCTCCTAAAAACTAGTGTAGGCCTATCGACCCCTCTCATCATGTTGGAGGTCATTTCTATATACCTGTTGC
This sequence comes from Solanum aculeatissimum, assembly GCA_038996855.1. Classification (NCBI taxonomy): domain Eukaryota; kingdom Viridiplantae; phylum Streptophyta; class Magnoliopsida; order Solanales; family Solanaceae; genus Solanum; species Solanum aculeatissimum. The sequence goes on along the minus strand of JBCEWC010021512.1, from coordinate 4,863 downwards.
ATCCTCTACACACATCATCTACTAGTCAATGCATCTGGAAGCGAGGGTGGTACTGGTAGTATGGGAGTGGACTCTACATCCTCTGAGCAGGATCCTTTTGATGAATTAGAGTCCACTCTCTATTCTTATCCTGACCCCTCTATAGAGAAAGTCATCTGTATCGAGCTACTCTGTCTGTTACCTCCCTCGTCAGACTGGGGAGGTCGAGCAACTATGGCCAATATACGAGCCAGCACTGCCTTTCTAGTAGCCTCCCTAAATGATACAGGAAATAAAAACAAAAAGTTACAAAAACTAAATGGCAGAAAAACCTACGAAGGCTCATCTACGAGTTATAGGTAAAGATATGGATCGTAGAAGGCCTTTGTAGGTGGCAGGGTAACATAAACCAAGTTACTGGAACTATATCTACAAGACTCGTAGAACAAACTATGAGTCGTAGACTGAGTCATAGATATGGTTGCAAACTTAACATTTCACAGGCATCACCCTACAAAACCTATTATGGTCTATAGACTAAACCACAACTACTAAAAATTTTCATCTGATGGAATCTCAGAAATCTCCAGGCTGCTGGTTTTAGTCACGAAGGTCAACTACAACTTGTGGATTAATCCAAGGGTTGTAAAAGACCCTCATGGTGAGAAAAATACCACAGCCTAAATTTTCCAAGTCCATCAGACGAATCCCAAGATGAGAATTATACTCAGCACCGAAATGACAATTTCATGCACTCAAAAAATCTCAACAAGTTCCCTAATTACCCCATATGTATCAGTTATGAACTACCCCGCGAAATATCAATTTACGCACACTCTGACCATCATTTGATAATTTAAAAGTCATGCATCATTTATACGCAAACAATGACATATAAGAATTTAATAGAAAATTACAATAGACACATACTTCTGACATGCACATGCTTCAAGTCAACAATGGCTACACAATTAGTTTCAAGCGAGAATTATTTTACATGCATGGATAACACCTATTTTGGGCATAAAAATCTTGGAAAAATATACCCCATAAATACTCAATATAATGACAAAATATTTGGTGATATGTAAATAATAAAATTCAAGAACTTATTGGATTTGGATCAAAAGGTTGCAAAATTTAAGGAGGAGATCGAAATAAGAGAAATCCTAGGTGGTCAAAGACTCACTGGAAGTTGACCATAAACTATGGTGGTGATTGGAACGGTGGTCGGAGGTGCGAGGAAGAAATAGGGGTTTAGGTATATTTGGAAAATATGACAAGAATGAGGGGTAAATTAATTTATCCCTGTTTTAAATCTACTGTCGGGTCGGGTAATAATTGTTCCCAGGCCCTACGAAACCACAACCATGAGCCGTAGAAGGTTCTACAGTCCATAGACTTAGTTTTGTAGTGTGCCTAAACCCTAGATTGGGAGGTTGGCTTTACAAACCCGTCTACAAGTCGTACAAAAACATACAATTCATAGATTGGGTTGTAGAAGCCCCTAACACTTAGTAAGGTTTAGAATCTTACTTGGGGTCCACCAACCCATTCACGGCCCATAGATTAATCTATGGGTTGTAAAGTTAGCTCATGGACTGAAGTGCACAATAATTTTACTCACTGGAAATATTTTACGAGTAAGTGTACGATTCATGCTGTGGACCACAGCCTGTAGAACTAGTCATATAAGCACTCTTTTGTTGTTTTTTTAGTCGAAAATGGCTGACTTGGCCTTGTACTTGCATATCCTTCACAAAGCACATTTTTACCCTATAATCCACCAGTCCAAATTTCAAAAATTACAACCAAATGAAACTACCTACAAGTCCAAAAAGCTAAAAGTAAAACAAAAACACTACTAGTACATCAAATATCTTGGGTTGCCTCTCAAGTAGCGCCTGATTTATTATTATGGAACGACTTGGACCACTTGATTACTCAGACTTTATCAAGGACCGTAATTTCCATCTTCAGATCGTCTGGCCTCTTCATCGACTGATAGATGTTGATTCGTCATACAATTGAAACTTGAGTTGGTCTGATTTTATATTCACTAATGCTCACTCAGTGGCTAGAAAAGGTCTTCCCAAGATGATTGGGACTTCAAAGTCAACTTCGCAATCAAGGATCACAAAATCTGCGAGGAATATGAATTTTTCTACTTTGACAAGAACGTCATATAATATCCCCACAAGTTTTTTCACCATCTTTTAAGCCATCAACATCCGTATATTTATAGGAGTAGGGGCTCCCAAGCCTATCTTCCTAAATATTGCTAGAGGCATTCGATTGGTGTTGGTGCCTAAATAACACAATGCTTTTGCAAACTCAACATCTCCAATGGTACAGGGTATGGTGAATGCTCTGGCATCTTCTCACTTCTACACTAAGGACCTTGTTGATATCGCACTGCAATGTTGCAGCTCTCAGGAGAGCTCCTGGCTTACAATCCACTTTTTGGTGGTCCTTCATGAACTTTACCTACCCGGGCATCTTTTCCAATTCCTCAATGAGAGGGATATTGATGAAGAATTTCTTAAGCATGAAGATGAAGTGCTGGAATTTACATTCCTCTTCCTTATTTTGAGTCTTTGAGAGAAAGGAGGGGGAGGTCTAGAAATGGGTTTCAACCTTTGTGGCATCATTGTTGCATCACTCTCACCATCCTTGGCACGAGCATCTCTAGTCTTTGCATTCTTGCTCTCAACCATCTCCTCACAAATACATCATCATCAACTAGAATCGGAGGGTCAATGATTTGGTTTCCACCACGCGTCATCACTACCATACACTATCTATTATTCTTCAGATTTTGTACTGTATTGTTGGGCAATGTACTTTTCTAGCACTTGTTCAACTGAGTTGACTTCTGACAGAACTGTTGCTCTAGCTGCTTGATAGCAACAAAATGAAAATCAATTTTTTGATTAATACTTGAGATGTCAGATTTCATCCCCTTTAGTGTCTCATCTTGAGCGTCAATCTTCTTCAATAGTCGGTCAAACATCTTCTCAATTCATAAGTTACCATCCCTAGAGTCACGATTATGTGGTGGAACAAACAAACCATTTCTGAAACCATCTCTGCATTCCTAGTCAGCATCTCTTTCCAGACCCCTATTTCTATCATAGTAGTCACCTCAGTTATTGTCTCTAAAAGAGTCATCTCTATTGAAGTTCCGACCTTGGTTTCCTTGACCTAGGCGCCAATAGTCCTGATTGAAACCTTGAGCGTTGGTCCAAAAACCCCCCGTTTGATCAGTAACAAAACAAGTATCCTCCTTATAGTAAGGCTCTTGATACATGGGTACTTGTGGAGGCTGATGAGCTACTACATTTACACGCTTCTGATTCTGCTTCATCAACTACCCCACATTAATCTAATCTAAGCCAACTCTTTCATCTTCTATTCATTATCTTTCCCTGTGTTGAATTAGTGGTAACTATAAAGGAACTTTTAGTTGTTGACTTGTCCCTCGTTCCCCATGCACATTTTGTCTTGACCACTCTCTCTAACCGCTCAACAATGACCGAAAATGGACAATCTAAAAACAAACCCCCCATGATAGTATCAGGCACAGCTTGGCTATTTTCGTCTAGGGCTCGATAGAAGATTTCCACCAAGGAATCATCAATAATCTTGTGATTAGGGATACTGCTTAGAAACATTTTGAACCTCTCCCACGTGGTACTGATTGAATCACCATTCAAATGCTCAAAGTTATTGATCTGATCCTTCAACTTCAGCTTTTTTGACCTCAGGAAGAACCTCTCCAAAAAAGCCTTTTGCATATCTACCCAACCGGTGATTGAACTCTGTGGGAGCTCAAATAACCATACTGTCACTTCACCTTTTAGAGACAATGAAAATATATGGAGCCCAACGGCATCCATGGATAGATTTTGGTTTCCCATCATGCTCTTGCAGACAAAGACGACATTGTGTTAATCGTAGGCCGGCGAACAATCCTCTGTATGTAGCATGTGAAATAGCCCACTTGAAACAACAAATTTTGTGTCATCTAGTAAGGTAGGTAACACAATCGCTCCGGTGACATCCAACGCCATAGGATCAAGCCTGTATTGATTCCACATGTTACCCACGGCTTGAAGATTCTGTAGTAATGGATTCATATATTCGAGTGGTGGTGGGTCATCATTATTCTTATTTATAGTTACATTAATGGAATTGTTCACATAATTTTGGGTCATTCTCCTTAGTGTCTCCTGGATCTCAAGGTCAAACAGAGTTAAGGGTATTGCCTCGACTACGAGTGTTTTGCATACACTATACCTGTATGCTGCAATAAAACAAAAATAACAAGAAAAGTAAAATAGGAAAAATAAGAGTTAATTCACAAATTACTCAAATTAAACCAGTCTAAGTCATACTCCCTGACAACGGTGCCAGAATTTTGATCACACCCAAACTAAGTCTACGTGATTTAATTCATCCCCGCAGTGTGACATTACAAATCCTTACCTATTGTTCCAGTCCAACCTCCCCTTGATCCAGTTCAGTTGATTACACGAGAAAAAGGACTTTAAATCCTGTTAACTATCTTCTTTTCCCATTCTTTACTACCTTGACCAGTCGATAAGAATAAGGGAAAGTTCTGGGTGAATTGTACATGTACCTTATGTTAGAAAGAATTGATTTTCAGTTTCTAACTGAATAAGAGATGAATGCTTAATATAATATTTTTTGTAACTCTCCTATTACTGAGTTTGAATATTTTATCTCTTATGGTATATTGATGCATGAACGTTTTATTAGTATTATCTCTTATGAACTGAAGAAAATTAATCTATCTCACAAGAGAAAATATCTTTCAAATTGAATATAACTTATCTGTTCACTAGCGTCTAAAGTTATTTA